>BJCN01311886.1:4814-16737 GCA_018326445.1 Flaveria brownii
CGAGCCCTACCCTTCATCCGCATGCCGTTAAACCAAATGACCAACCGCAAAGTTTAAAATAACTAACTAAACCCCAACGCACCGTTTTACTATCATGACAAGGTTTACATTTCTTTATGTTGAAAATATTGGTTGGCAGTGTTTGTGAAAATAATGCATATTTATCAGGGTTAAAAGTGTGAAATAAGTCACGTAAACTACTCAAAAAACCAACATACTTATACCTAACTCAAAAAAACCAACATACTTATACCTAAAAATCTAAAACCGTAAAAGTAGAATCATAGACGAACACATGTTAAGTATAACTAGCGATCATCAAAAGTGAATCAAGTTATAAGTCTTTCATTTTATAAATAAAATATATGTATATATACTTAGGCTGCTCCCAAAGTCAAAAATTCATATGAAGTGTATGCAGTGACTTCTAGCCAATGATCTCACATTTTAGTTTTTTCTTCTCATATTCATACACCTTAAAACAATCAGACTTTATAGTAGCTCTACTAATCCTCTCAAACATCGGATTGGCTATCTTCATAATATATACAAACATGTCATCTTCTACCGTAGTAAATGGTTACTCAGTCGCCATCAACCAGTTCGCTATTGATTCCCTCAGTTACCATCGTACTTCGCATTGGATCCAATTAATGGAGGAGGCTTATTGTATACATGTCTACATCAAGTGTGGCTGGAAATTAAGCAATTGTTGAGTTATCATGAATTGATTGTGTTTAATACACAAGTCCATGTCTCGTTTATAAGTCGATGTCGTCTTAGTTTTATTTTTTTTCAATTGTTTTTTGCAATGAATGCACTCTACATTTTCAGTTCCATCTGGAAGAGTTACTTCAATAAATTATTTCCACACCTCTGACTTATTTTGACGTTTTTTCTTTAGCACCGCATTATCTTCATCATAACTTTTTGAGTATTTTCTTCGTCTACAGTTGCTTTTTCAAAAACATCCACATTTTGATCATCTTTTCATCAAGGTCCTCCGCATCAATGCTAATGTATTCTTGTTGCCCTTGTTTGTATTTGAAGTGGAGTCTTTGGGCTAATTGGATTTGTATCACTTCCTTTTTCTCATTAAAATACACCTAAAAAAACACAAATAATAACTTTCAACACTATGTAAACTAAAAAACAATATCCAAATCAGTTGACTAATAAGCTAGAAAACACAAATAATAACTTTCAACCTCATCGTTTCTTATTAAAATAAACCTATGAGAAACATTAGGTTTAAAAAAAAAACATAACAATAACAGCAGGTTTTCATTAATATACACCTAATTAGTTGTATGAAAGTATCAAACTATCAAAGATTTTGGTTTTACTCTTGAAAGTAATAGCCTAATCAAATAAAATACAAACAATAGATTTTTTAAAGAAATAGAAACAATACTAACAGCAACCAAATCATTTGATGGAGAAGAAATAGTAAAAGAATAACAATTTAAACTTACTGCCAACAAGATGGAAGAAGTTTGAGGCGATTACTAACCGACAAAAAAAGATGGATGTTGACAAGCCAACAAGGCTGGCTGTGTGCGGGTGGTGGCTGTTTACGGGGTTGGCTGCGTGCAGGTGGTGACTACCAACGCGAGGATGGGAGTGCCGACAGCCGAACTACCAACCTTCAATGATGGTGTGGTGGGAGTGGGAGGATGAAAAGTCAATTGCGATTTGTGAGTTACAGAGGGAATTTGAAATATTTGATTAGTGTTACTTTTTGGAAGGAAAAGACCCGGTAATTAGTAAGGGAAAAATTATATATACATAATATATATACACACACTAGGCTCGTTAAGGCTTGCGAGCCTTAACGGTCTTTAAACACAAGGCTTGAGCCCAGGCTCGAATAATAAACGGTCAGCGATCAAGCTTTTTACCGAGTCGATCTCGAATAGCTCTCGAGCCTGCTTGATTCGTTTACATCCCTAAGGACATTACACATTAGAAGGCCATTACACATCAGATGGCCAGGCAACCCACCTGTAAGGCGTGCACATTGGGGTACCTCATTAACCCTGGTTTGATTATCCCCACCCTGGTTTTATAGCCTTTTTTTGTTCATTTCATTTCTTTTATCTTTTTTCAAATTTTTTTCAGATTTTATATATTTTTTTGGTTTAATGTTTTGTTGCACTCTTCCCAGTTTTATTCCTGAATTCCTTCTTTTGTGATATCTTATTGTTATTATTTTCCGTAAAATTAAACGTTATGTTACAAATTTTAACACCTAATTGTATCAGAACATACATCTTTGTACAGGCAAAATCCCAGGACCAAACACAAAGAATCACAGAATTAAGAACAGCACAAGAGGAAGTCAAAACAATCTGATAAACCACAAAACAAATGAAGTTTGGCAATTGTGAAATGTCAACCAATAGTAGTTCACGATTTACAAAGCCGAATGTATTTACAGTGTCATCATAAATCGAACGTCAAAATATTAGAATAGAGGTTTTTTTTTTTTTTTTTTTTTGGATAACAGAATTATAGCAGGCTCCAAGGCAGCCTTCAAAATAGCAAAACATCAACAAACTTGCATCTTCTTGATTGACAATTTGATATCCAAATATCCAATCCTCATGGATGTTTTCCTGCCTCTCTCATAGCCAATAGATTCTGCAAAGTTCTAGGTCAAAACCAGAATTCAAAATTTAGAATGGAAAAAATATGATGGAATTATATGGACACAAGAAAATTTTAGCTTAAGAATCTGGCTGGCAGTTGAATTGACAAACCCTAGGAGGCTAGGACCGCTGACCCATATACCTATTCGTGTCAGTCATAATTCTAACCCAGATTCGTGTAAGCCAAAAGACCAGTATAACCCATTTATCTAAATGGATCAAACAGGTTGACGAGTTGTAAAATGTAAATAACTGTAATCAACTTGTAACCGCGCCATAAATGTGTTGGCAGGTTGTAATAAACAGGTTAAACTTTTTATTTGCGTTTTGGGACTGGTTACTGGATTTTAATGCTTGGGTAAACAGATTGTGCTTTTGAGTATCTGATTATATAGGGGAACAAATATTGAGTTATCAATAATTAATTTCATAATGCCAAGTATTTAGTGATATTATAAAATTCACTTATTTTACTTTTAATAATATAATATGAGACTTGTATATTCATTTCACTGTGCACATTTAATTTATTGGTTTCTTAAACATTGAAAAGGAATGAAAAGCATACAAGGTCACCAACTTTCATCTCTAATACATGGAAGAACAACTTATTCAACCAAGCATGCACAATTTCAAGATAGCAACAAGATATCCAAAACAACCACTGTCTAAAAGAACAAAGATTATCAAATCGCATGACAAGTACACAAAAAATGGTGGTCACAACCCCGGTTGTCAATAGCGACCTTAGCGGTCGCGATCGCGCGCTACGTCGCGTATAGGTCAAGGGCCACTATATGGTATATAGCGGTATATAGCGAGGTATATAGCGAGGAGCTGCGGTATTTTTTTTATTATTTTTTTATTCTTTATTACTATAAAATTGACACAAATAGAGTATTTTAGCTAATCTGGTGGTGTTTGCTTATACATTCTACTACTTTATAGCTAAACATGTTTATTTATTGAATGTAAAACATTTCTTAAAGCTTCTACTACCTTATCGCTAAACACGAAATAGCGGGCTATTAATCGCTATTCGCTACGTAGCATATACGTGGCTCGTCGCTATTTACCGCTATTCGCTATTGACAACTATGGTCATAACTATAATCTCACTATTCAGTGTTCACCAGAGTATATTATGTGCAAGGGATAAGAGATTATAGATACCGAGTACTGACCTTAAATTGTAGGTCACCCAGCGTAGTAATCAAACTTGGTAGTGTCATAAAAATCTAGGTTTTTTATCAGCTGGCTTCAAAATTTGAAAAGAGCACATTAAGCTTTCATCAACACTCATCATTGTACCAGCATTATCAAATTCACCACAATAATTCGGGGCAGAGAATATAGTAACAAGTTGCCTATCAGCAAAGAATTCGTATCCATCTTCAACGACCTACACATAGTAACATTTATGATTACATTAGCTTTTTCAGAGAGACCGATTATAGACCACAGCCTTGACAAATTTATTTATAAACAGGTCTTAGGTAATGTTTATTCTCTAATGAGTCAAACAGGTTTAATACAAAAGTTAGCGTAAACAAAAGCAGGTCAACAGGTCAAAAGTTGCCCAAATTGCATCTTCAGTGTGTAAAAACCTTCCTTAATTTTATACAAAACAATCAGTATTGTATAATACATAAACAAATACTACATTTTTAGGATTAATAGTAGTACAAACCAACTTTCAACATTATGGTGTTTAACCCTTAAAATTATTTTAAGAGTTAAAACCGCCAAAATGATAAAAGTTGGTAGGCTTTTATCGTTGACAACCAAAATTATTAATAACAAATATATTATTTGGGACAAAACGTGCTTCAAGTCAACCCAGACCAACAGACAGAAAATCACAAGTTTTGACCCAATAAACACCTGGCCCACCCAATCTTGCCACCTGTAAAAGTCTATAGAAAAGTAAAATAACCTGATGAGCACGACAAATAAGGTCCATATCATGCTGCATTAAGAACTCAGCCACTTTATCAGCACCAAAAGTGTAGGACACTCCCCTATCATTCATCCCCCAGCCCTTAACATCCCTACTTGGATCTGACCAAAGTAAATCACAAAGCAAACCAGAATCTGGAACATCAGTAGGGCGCGGCAAGTTCCTTATCTGATCTAAGCTAGTTAGATCAGGAGATAGACCACCATGCATGCATAGTATTTTGTCATCTATGAGAGCAGCCACCGGAAGACAATTGAAACAGTCAGTGAAAGTTTTCCAAAGTCGGACATTGAAACGGCGTTTACATTCATCATAAAATCCATATATCCTGTTGATGGAAGCACATTCATGGTTCCCTCTTAAAAGGAAGAAATTCTCGGGGTATTTGATTTTGTAGGCGAGTAAGAGGCATATGGTTTCCAGACTCTGCTTGCCACGGTCAACATAATCACCTAAGAATAAATAATTTGATTCGGGAGGAAATCCGCCATATTCGAATAACCTTAAGAGATCACCATATTGGCCATGAATGTCACCTGGAATATAAAATTGACAAATTTCATATCACTCTCAATTTTTACATGTCAGACGTAGAACTAGCATAATGACTTCACAACTTATATGACTTGCATTGCACGGAACTTTTAGGCATACGCCATACAGGATTATAAAAATAGAAGATAGGTAAAACACATTATAAATTAACCATAACTGGCTAATTAGTGGTTAATAAGCCAGTGCGGCCATTGTTTGGATTTATATTACTAAATGGACATTGACACAAGTACTAAACATACTAGTATAGTTACAACTTTATAGCCTAATTCAAATATAGATAGAGTTTCATACTACCCAAATGTGAACAATCAGCTACATTTAGTTAGCCAGGAACCACTAAAATAGAGTGGCATTCCAACCTAATCCAATCTGCATCTTCGACTAAGCCAAAGAAGTTGATTCCCTCCATTGCTGTTCGTGCGTCCTTTATCCAAAAAAGATTTGTTTGTTGTTGCACTTTTTGCACAAAATAACCTCTATTTTAATACTTATTGTTAATGCAGATCACATACATAGTTACATATATGTAAACACACACTAAGATTTTGGACTGCTGGTGACTACTTAAGATTCATCTTAACCATTTAAGTTCTAACGGTTCCTCAACCACTAAGAACATTGCCTAACAATGTCACAGTGGAACAAAATTTTCTCTTCTAACCAGTGTGTCAACAGTTGATATGGCGAAATGGGTGGCTTAGTAATGGGTCAAAGTCAAAATGATAACACATGTCAGGTCAGGTAGGATCAGGTTGCCATCACTATTTTGTCTGTTTCTATTTGGAATCAAAAAATAATTGATGTATAAATAAATTCATAAAAACTATATTGTCAAAATCACAATCTACAATTTTAATATACAGCTTAGGAGGTTTTAAGCTTTTAAAAACAACTTTTAACCCTTTTGCCCCAGTCAGCCCATTTGACATGTGTATAATCTGTAGAGGTTTTAAGACTATAGCCTTTTGACCTGTTGGAGGTAAAATACAACCCAGACACCCATTTTTTGGCAAAAGGATATGGTTGCCACATCTACCTGAAAGGTATACACTGTATAACCCTAAGTCGTAACACCAAAGGGATTTGAAAAAACCTAAAGTGATGTTGCCACGAGTTCTCTTCACTTGAACACTTCCCTCCCTCCCTCCCTCCTCAATCCTTCTCACATTCAACTTTTGTGGCTGTCTATAGCCATAAACCAAACCCCCCCTTTCTCTTTGCCATCTGTAGCCTCTCTCCTCAACATTGGCACACACAGGACTGACCCCTCCATGTTTATTCTTTAACACGTATCTAATCTCCTCTGATATCCCCATGCCACACCTTCAGTATCCAAAAAGGGACTCAAACTTTTAGGGAGTGATTAGATACTTGCTTTCCGTAGATGGTGACTTGTCTCAAAACGACCTTTAAAATCTTAGAACACCAATAGTGCCTACTCCTTCAGCTCAACTTAAAAAACAGGATTTCCGAGCTTATGATGTTTAAAAGTTCTTGTTCATATTTGTATGGAAAATGGGGACATGAAACGGATATGATTTACAAGCCTCTAATAAAACTATAAACACAATATCAAATTGATATATAATTATATATTTAGAACCTAACAGAATTACTACAACAGTACTACCGTCAGAATTAATATTGTATTTCCTATGGCAGTAAGCTTTAACACTCTACTCCATTCACAGCTTCAATATTACCAATTCAGCTCCCCTGCCATATTAATATTGCATAATTTGTGGGTGTAACTAAACTTCCAACTAAAAAATCAAATCACAAAAGAAGACTATTTTTTTTCTTTGATACATATCTAGAACTAGAATGCTTGCAAACATGATAAGAAAAAAGGGCTACAAAATTTTGAATGCCACATAAAGGATAAGACTTAAGAGTAAGGGCATGTAAGGCATAAACCAATATACGCCTATAAACCATGTTATATTGTTATGTCATTCGTGTCATGAAGTGAAAGGATTTCACATTCATCAGTAAATTCCCTCCAAGTATTGCCTCTCTATACCTCTGGTGTTCATAATATTAAAACAACTAGTTGGCACCCACAACAGTGCGTCAGTGCCAAAAAAAATAATAGCCCACCATGTTGAAAGAAATTTATAATATAGCTATTGACTATCATTTTAGCTCATCCCTAAAACTATCGTTCTAGCTCATCCCTAACGGTCATATAGTTAGAAGCATATATGCATGAAAGTATTCGATAATCGCCTCCATAACATTTCCTCACAAACTCCTCAGCCCATATCTATAGTCAATTTATAAAGCGTGTGGTCAGTGTTGTCTTTGTCGTCAAACAAACTTCAGATTAAGGTATGACTCCTCAATAACAGAAAACTTTTGCAGGTTTCTAGTACTACAAATGCAGTAAATGATTCACAAAACACAAGTAAACTGAAAGTAATCCAACTTATCCTATACTGAATTTGCCCAATCAGGTCTTTCTCACAAATACACAATCAAATCCAGCAACTTTTACAATACAATAACCATCCATGAAAATCTAACTATCAAATATATATCAAAGCAACAGGTGAAATACCCTTAATCCCCAGAAACAAATGCCCAATAAAAACCTCAATACCAATTAAAGTATTTTCATTTTCAGCAAACCCGACGTCACAAGAGCAGGACGAGTGATGGCTTCACCCAAAGTGTTTTGACGTTTTCAATTCGATGAATACAAAATAACAAGAACCTAAAACACCCACTAATCACCCAGAAACATTACTCCAAATCCCATACAACCAAACCCATAAAACCAACAAACTCATGAAAAAAGATTACCCCAAAACAATCACATAACAAATCAACACACAAAAGAAGCCAAATTCGAGTTTTCTTTACCGCAGATCTTGATGGGAGCTTCAAGCTCCAAAAGATTAGGCTGTTGAAGAAAGATCTCCCGAGAAGTGGTACAAAGCAACCGGATCTCCGCTTCCGACAGCTGCACCTGCCTGGTGGTCCTCGCTTGCCGGAACTCCAACAGCCGATTAATAATATCATCAAGCAACGCGGGGTTCATCCCCTGACCATTTTGCGCCATCGGTGCCCTAAATTCTCAGAAACCCTAGATCTCACCGATGAATGCGACGGAAACCCCCAAATTTCTTACGCAATTGGCAATGGCTTTTAGCTGCTTGTTTGGTTTATTGGAATAAACAATGGAGAAAGGTTCTGAAAGATTATTTTATGTGGGATATGTGCGCATGCGCAAGTGGTGATAGCGATGAATTGGGAAAATTATTATTATTTGATAAAATTACAGATCGCCTCAGGAGAAAGGGGCTGCCGGAGGTAACTCCGGTGGGATGAAACGATGAGATGTGGGATTCAATTGATCGGAGGATGGTGAATCCGGCGAGCTTAATGGGTGCTAATTATGTGCCCGATTAAGCATTTGTTTGAAAATATTTCGATTTGTACGAAAGGGATGAAGTCACATAACTTTTTTTAGTTTTTACTTTTTTTCATTATGCGTACGTTTTATATATACGACTTTTTATACGAGACATATATGTTTATATGATACGTATAGTAAATTTGGACATCGAATACTAAAGATAATTCATATAACCCACGCCCCCGCACACTATATACAACCTCAGGACATTTCGTTACACACACCACTAGGATAGGAAATTTGATCTAGCACCATGCCCTGTTCAAAAGAACTTTATCTTATTGGGAACAAGCTTCTGCCAATTGAAATGAACATTCATCAAGGAAAACAAAACTTTGTATTTGAGTGAATAACCAAAGCTTCATTGAAGAAACTTTTTTATACAAGTTTATAATAAAACCTATTACAACAACAAATCAAACATGTGAAGTTTGATGAACCGTTGTAAGGGGTTAGACGCGCAATTACATATTGTGTCTCAATACCAACTATAACGATGAACCAAATTAGAAAAGTTGATACATTATTATATTAGGTTAGACGCATCATTATAATAATTTATTCTAACTTTTAGTTAGTGTATCGAGATTTTGACGCACTATTGTAAAGATTTGATGAAATGGCATAAAACAACGTCAAATGCATCAAGCCTGAAAAGTATGGACACATTGTTAGATAGTTTTGACATGTTATAAGCTAGCAAGATCCCCCTTAAATGTGCTTTTTTGTATTAAGGCATTGTTTATCTCCACCTTGCTAGACTTGTTTGTATACTTATTCTCACATTAGAGTTTGAAGTCTAGCGTTTCTTAATGGGACATTCAAAAATATGAGAAGCTTTGAATCAAACACCTCAAGTCGTTTGTTGCAACACATCACTTGCAAGTAGAAGTATTCTATATTCTACAAACACGTACATGCAACTTTGAGAATTTATCATTTCCCACCGTTAACAGGAATTTATGAAGTAGCTATATATAACATATCATGTTTGACTTAGAGATATGTATGAACTTGATCACCTGGCGAAATAGGGATAGGTCTTAAGTAAACTAGATTGTTTTAGATATCTATGAAGAATATATCTTGTATATATAAAGCAAAATTGTACAAGTTTGACTAGTAAGACTAATCTAGACTACTTGAATAATTTTTTTAGAATCATATAAATATTTCAACAAAAGGTGAACTTCAGTTATATGGATTGTTTGCACATATGAAATCCAAGTCTGCCATGATACAATGTCAAGTATGTCATGATGCACGATCAAGAGCGGACCCACATACGTAAAAAAGAGAACATATTTTATATAGTATCTAGTACTCGGTTTTTTTATATGAAGATACATATGGAATTCATCATTTAACCGTGCAGATTAAATCATTATGCCTGTATTCTTAAAACTCAAACTCACTTAACTTTTATGTGATACAAACTCAAAAAATAGACTTGCTTTGTTTTTAGTTAAAAAAAATAACATAAAAAAACCGAATAACCAAAACAAACAAGACCTAAACATATGTGATTACCATCTCTAAGTTGAGCAGCAACTCTGTGTGTTCCCAGATGAATCACCAACATTAATGGTGGTTCCCTTCCCAGGTAATGCTACATCTTGGGCCGCCAATGCTTTCTTGCTAATGATGTGATAAATTTCAGTCAAAATAGTTTGAAATGCTTTCTCAACATTATGTGCATCAAGTGCTGATGTTTCAAGAAACGAAAGCCCTTCTTTTTCAGCTAATGATTGACCATCTTGCTCATCCACGGCTCTGAGTTCGTTCAGATCGGACTTGTTGCCAGCCATCAGAACAACAATGTTGGAGTCAGCATTAGCTCTAAGCTCACGTAACCACCTCTGGACATTATCAAAAGTTGGTCTTTTGGTTATGTCATATACAAGCAGAGCTCCAACTGCGCCTCGATAATAGGCACTGGTTATAGCTCTATACCTCTCCTGCCCTGCAGTGTCCCAAATTTGAGCCTTTATCATTTTTCCTTCGACCTGTGTGCAAATCATTGGCCAAATGGTAGTGTTATTTCATCATGTTACATGCTACAAGTAACTTGCATAAAACATGACAGCATTTCAAAGGTTGAAATATAAATATGCAAATAGCAGCAATAATATGCTAACAATGATATCCGATCAATCCAACATGGTAACTTAATTCTGTGATTTGTCAAGTGCATTAATTGGCGAGGTGCAAAAGTTCGAGTTGTAGAACTTTATCTTCATCCATCTGTTTATTGTCACCGCTACAAAAGAATTGATGATATTGACTGGTGTTGACAAAATAGTTTGTTTAATTTTGTTATCATTGAAGCTATCCTATGCATTTAAAAATAGTTGAAATATTTTTTTTAAAGGTTCAGAGGGGTACATTGTGTTAAACCTCAAATCAAATTCTAACAAATCCCCAATGCAAATACTTGCAGCTTAACACCTTAAAGAACAACCAACGAAAATCAAGACACGAGAACCTCAAACAAAAGAACCTTCACGGGGTGGTGGCATGGCTTAGTGAAGCCACAGCGCAAGCTGCAATGTATCTACTCCAGCTGGTTTGCAGAGCAATTACGGGTCCCCTAAGTTTCCCAGTAAAGGGTTCCCATGGTTCCAAGAAAAGAACATACAAAGAGTGCAACAGGTTATATACCAAAACACTGGAATGTAGCCTCAAATTTCTCTAAAAATTTCAACAAAACTAAAGAATCACATAACTAAATTTCAACAAACTAAGGATCTGCAATACACATCCGCCGTTGGAGGCTTTACTGCAAACGCATTACATACGAACCTAAAACAATCAGCTATAGAAAAATCATCTCACAATTTGTTCACAACCAAAGCAGAATCAACAGAAAATAGGAATGAAACTCAAACCTGAAGAGTTCTAGTTGCAAACTCAACGCCAATGGTCGCCTTCGACTCCAAATTAAACTCGTTCCTCGTAAACCTAGACAAAATATTGGATTTCCCCACACCAGAGTCCCCAATCAGCACAATCTTCAACAAATAATCGTACTCGTGATCTACCTTACTAGCCATTCTTCTCCTCTCCTACAGTCACAAACCTAATCACACACACACACAAGCAAACATTCAAACTCCAATCACAGATCCAGCTAGATCTAAAACAAACATGAACTTCTCAATCGCTTTCGAACAAAAGCTAGAAATCAATCCACAAAAGGCCAACTGTAACCAGTGATTGAACATTCATACACACAATTTGAGTGTGAATAATAATAATAATAACAATAATCTTACCGTAGCGGAGAGATCGGAGAGTGTAGAGATGTTGGTGAATTAGTGTGTAGAAGATTTA
>BJCN01311918.1:0-11297 GCA_018326445.1 Flaveria brownii
CAGCTGTTGTGATAAACTCTGAAGGCTTCAGTACTTGGACTTCAGAATTGAACTTCAGTTGTTGTCATCAGCTGATGTCTTCAGTTGTTTACATCAGCTAATGTCTTCAGTCTTTGTACTTCAGTCTTTGTACTTCAGCTGATAGACTTCAGTACTTTAGTCTTCAGCTGTTGATCTTCAGACTTTGGTCTTCAGCTGATAAGCTTCAGACTTCAGTCATCAGCTGTTGATCTTCAGACTTTGTCAAACAGCTGATGGTGTCTTCAGCAGTTGTTGTGATGACTTGTGGGACTTAAAAGTTTTTCGGATCTGGCTCATTGGTTCTTTTGGTCCAACAAGCCTTAACTCCACCCTCATCCATTGCCTCTCAACAAACACCACCACTACTCATCCTAAAATGCAAAACACAACCATTACCCAAGCCATCCTTTGAACCATCTAAGCCTCTAACCTTAGAAAAATACATGGAGATCAAAAGGAAGCTCACTAACTTTAGAACCCTGAGCAACATCTCTTGTGAGAAAGAGTCTATAAGACTGAGATACATTGATGGCTCTTCATGTTCCCTCACAAGAGATGCATTCCTAGATCTACCTCGGGGAACACTGGACCAAGCTCTTCAACTCTTAGCAACAAACTCAGACTCCCTTAAGGAAGAAGAGAAGAAGATGAAGCGAAGATTGGTGACTTTACCAAACACCAGGAAAGGGAACAAACTACCAAATATTCCCCTCGCTCCTTTTAAGAAAATTGTCCTATGGAGGTTTAATGAACCTTCATACAACTTTGTTGTGAAAAAGGAGAATGGTGAAGTCAACAGACTTAACATGCCATCTCTGCTACACTCAAGCAGCTATGATATTGCTGAGTTAGCAGAGAAACCATTCTTCAATCCTTCCAACTCCCAAGTAGCTGCTCGCATCCAAAATCACCTAAGCAGCCTTCATCTTGTTGAGCTAACTAAGAAAGCAAGAACTAAAGAGGAGTTGAATTTGAGAAAGGAAGAAGGAGATGGTGCCACTACTAAAGGAAGTTCATCCCTTCAAGTGGTTAAAGGGCCTGCTTTAGATTCCATGGTTATATGAGAATATGACTACAATTTGCATCAACTAACTCTCTTCAGAGGGCCACAGCAAAGCGTACATGTCATCTAGAGCAATAGATTAGATCTCCTATCTATAGATTACTTGTACAAACTTCTCAGCACCACTTCAGGAAAGAAAGAGGAGACTGATAAATACCTTCTTTCCTTGGTGTTAAAGTTTTAAGAAGAAGAAGGGAGTGAAGTTTTGGTAGCATCAGCCTAGGGGGAGTTTGTTGGATCAGATCAGGCTGGTGCAAACAAAACTTCACTTAGAGGATTTTAAGTGCAACTGAATAAAGACTTCGAAAGACAAAGATGCACTTCTGAAGCTATATTGAAGATCTTCTGAAGCTTAAGGATGAGGAACTTCTGAAGGAAGAACTCAATTTTTCGAGACCAAGTACTTCTCCATCGGAAGTAAAACACTTAGAAGATTCAAGACAAAGTCTTCCAAAGGACAAAGTCATGAAGGCTTGCAGAAGTCTTGGAATAAGTTATTTCTTCCGTAGTATAAATAGTTTCAGAAGAACTTATTCTTCCGAAGCCATTTAACCTTCAGAAGAACTAACTATGAACCAGTGGACAAAAGTATGGTCCGACTGACATATGTTGCCAACTCTGATATACTACATAGAGCTTTCCCACGCCCATGAAGTTGACCATACTTTATTCTACTGTTCACCTTTTATGTTAGTACATGTTACCAACTTTAGTTGGTGACAAAAGGTAAGTCATGGACATGTCATGACTTCCTAATATAGGATAGCTGATTTCTAAAGATAAGAAGTTGTAGAGTAGTATATATAGTTTCTTAATGTAACTTATTTAGATATGCTTTATAAGAGTATTGTAATACTGAGTTGAGAAGTAATATATTCAAGTATCTTGAAAGATCATTTCTTGTGTTCATTAACTTAGTATATTATTATCAACTTAGTTAGAGATTCTGCATCATCAAACGAGTGAGACTTAGTGAGTTTTTGAGAAAAAATATCGTGTTGAGAGACAAACACCAATCCTGCACTTTTGCTCCTCATTCTTAGTATACATTGCCTTGGCAAGAAATGTCGGATACCCTTCACATAGATACTTGCTAGCCTTCATTACATTGACCATCTTCAGGGTAGATTTCCCTATATCACCTTGGATAGTCAAAGTTCCATCATTTGGAATAGGGAGATGAACATTCTTCTCATAGCACACCACCTCAACATGATGCTTTGACAACCAATCCATGCCTATGACAATATCGAAACTCCCAAGCACAACTGGTAGCACGTCGATGCTAAAGGAGTGACCTTCTAATTGCATTGTGCACACATTAACTACATCGCATGCTTCAATTATCTTTTCGTTAGCTAGCTTGATAATGTATTTTTTATTTAATTTACTAGATTGAAGGCGAAGTAATGGTTAAAAGTTTTTTGACACAAAACTCATATCGTCTCCAGTAACAAATAATATAGATGCGAAATGGTTGTTGACAAGGAATGTACCCGTAACGATGGAAGATTCTTGTCTTGCCTCCTTAGCATTCATCTCAAACGCCCTGCCCCTTGCACTTGATCCTTTTAGCTTGGGGCAATCCCTCTTGTAATGACTTTCAACTCCACATTCAAAACATCTTCACCTAGTTTTTCTCCTGCTTATTGATCAACCTCACTTGAAAATTCTGAGCTTGATGTCCATACTTGTTACACCTCCACACATTCGTATTGCAGTTATCACCATGACAAAGATTACACTTGCTACACATAGGCTATACACCAGCTTGCCTCCTTGCCTCTAGCAAGTTAGTAGCATGCATCTTTTCTAATCCAACCTTTTGATTCTTCTAATTCCCAGCTCGGTTCTTGAAATTCCCAGACCATTTCCTCTTGTTCTCCGTAGACCTCTTATCAGACTCCACAACCTTCCTTTCATTCTCCATGGGCATCTTACCTGTATCCTCTTTCTTAACCAGCACACCTCTTCGAATAGCATTATCAGCCAACGACTTAGCTACCGCGGCCACTGCGCTCTGCATTAAAGTAGTGTTTGATGTTGTAACCATGCCTTTGATTTAGGGTGCCAACTCCTAAATATATCTCTCAATCCTGACGTAGTCTAGAATAACCATCCGGGGTACAAGTCTTGCAATATCATTAAACCTAGAAGTATAGACTCTAACTTCCACACCTTCCATAGTCAAGTTCTAGAACTCAGTTTTGATCTGCTGAAGCTTATCACAAGGAAAATACTCCTTAAGCAACATCTCCTTCAATTGGTTCCAAGAGATACCAAACGCCGCTTCCTCTCCTAGATTTTGAACTTGTGAATTCCACCAGCTTAAAGCTTCATCGTGGAATGAACATGTGGCATACTTCACTCGCTGATCAGTAGAACAATTGCTAATTGCCATCATGGATTCCATCTTCTCTATCCATCTAATGACGTCAAGAGGGCCTTCAGCTCGCGAAAAGACTCATGGATTACAAGCTTGGATTGTCTTGTAAGTGCAACCCTTAGCTTGACTCCCAAAGGGATTACCAATGGAAGTGCCCCCACTAGAACCACACATGGTGTCATGTCCTCTACCACGCCCAACATTTGCATCATGACGCTCTAGTGTAGAGTTGACATGTTGAGATATCAATTGTACTAACTCTTCAGAAGTGGTAGGTTAACAAGTACTTCTAGTACCAGAGGTATTTTGCATGTTAGGTACCATTGATTTACTTTTGTTATGGATCAAACAAAAGAGAATAAACGACATACATGAAATAATATCAAAAAGCATAATAATAATAGATATACAATCACAACATTTTGAGAATCACAACATTCATTAAAATATCATATCGATTTAATAAGAGAGATAATCAGTACAAAAATACATGCCTAGAAACAACACAAAATAGATGTTATATTAGCACCAACATAAATACTAAATAGTTTTTTCAATATTCCAAGTACTAACATAACAAAGATCCTACAAATCTAATGACAGAATCATGCCATCACACCAGCACACACTACCATAGAAGCCATGCGTTTCACTTTTCATCTTTGTTATCTTTATCTTCATTACCTTATACTTTACGTTCATTCACACATTCATCATACTACGTAAAGTAATAACATAATACTTAACATATATTATTAGCTTGCAAGCCTTTTCTTTCTTTCATTACGTTTCACTTTTCATCTTTGTTATCTTTCTCTTCATTACGTTATACTTTACGTTCATTCACACATTCATCATACTACATAAAGTAATAACATAATACTTAATGTATATTATATTAAAATATAAATACATTTTGAAAACGTAATAAAAGATAACAACGTATACACATATGCATATCATACAATCATCATAACATCATGCATATACTATCATAAACTCTCACTTATTCAGACATTAAAATAGTCCAAAACAGCCCACAAGTCAAACTACGGTGAAACCCCAAAATTCTGTTTTTCCTCAAAATTCAGAAAAATTTTCTATGTGTTGGGCGCATGGGAACTATTTGGGCGCATCAGCCCTGTTTGGGCGTTTCTCAACTATGTAGGCGCATCAGCCTACACTTAACCAGTTTAACACTTAGGCGCATGAGCCTTTTGGGCGCATGTGCACTATTTGGGTGCTTTATCTTACACTTAGTTATTTCAGCCCAAACTCAGGCGCATTAAGTACTGTTCAGGCACATTAACTTACACTTAGAAATTCTAAGGAAAATCTAGGCGCATGACCTACTATTCAGGCGTATTACCCTACTTAAAACTTTTCTGGCTACTGTTTGGGCGCATCATCTCATACTTGGACTTTTAAGCCTATTATTCAGGCTCATGGGCCCTGTTTGGGCGCATGAACACCATTTTATACATTTCTAACATATTTTTCTGTCCCAAACAAAGTCTTAACATATTCTATGCGTTACACTACCATTCTAATCCCTAACATAACATGTACAACCACAAACTACCAACATACAAGCATATATTCAAACGGTCATACATATACATTTTAAAAAATATTGTTTACATGCATTTTTAGCCCCAAAAATTGTAAAACAAGTAAAACATGGGGTCTAAAAACTCACCTTAGCTGCTCTCAAGCTAAATCCTCTCAACTTGAACTTTTCAAAAGCTCTTAACACCTAAAACATGTCAAAAATGCATATCCAAACACATGCACACACATAGAAACATGTAGAAATCAGTCTTACGGTTGAAAACCCATAAAACCAAACCAAAAACACAAGGAACACCTACCAATTTGCGAATTCAGCTTCCTTCTCTCTCTAAAACCGAAGCTTTGTTGCTTTCTCTCTCTAAAACATCAAGCAGTGGAGTGTAGCAGATGGTGTGGGTGGCCATACCACCTTTTAAACAAAATAATAATAAGATTTTGTCATTTTACACTTTGCAACCCTCCACTTTGGCCTCATTTTCATTCTTACAAAATATGTTTCTCTTATTTCTCATTTCTTTTCTTTATTTATTTTGACAAAATTTTTCGGGTGTTACAAGAATGATGTATATTAATCTAAAGTTCTTTTACAAGAGTTACAATGCATAAGTTGAATAAAATACAAGACCCTGAGATACTTTATACTACATCCGACAAGCGACTATACTTGGAAAGCCAATTGGAACATTAAAAGACAACAAAATCAATGTAGAATCAAAAGGCAGATTGCCTTTTAACTAGTTACTATGACATGCCATAACTCATATCCTAATATATTACAAAAAAGATAAAAGTACATAAAGTAGAAAGTTAAAAACTCAAGACCTCAATGTGCAGTTACAAAAGTATGTACCTTTTCACCAACTCATGCAAGTTGGTTAGTCTTTAGAGTTGTAGCGGAAAGTGGGTCAACTTTATGCAAAAGTACATCCGAGAAAAGCATATTCTTCTCTGTCTTCGGAAGAAATCAGTGTTCACTTCATTTGGCTTCGAAAGACTTTGTCTTTGAAGCTACGGAAGACTTCATCTTTGGCTTTGGAAGATTTGGTCTTTGGCTTTGGAAGATTTTATACTTAGAATAACTCTTGTGCAGGGTATAAAGCTTATGGAGCAACTTTGGCTTCAAAAGATTTTATACTTAGAATAATTATTGTTCTAAGTATAAAACATCCGGAGTAACTTCTACTTGGTACTGAGTGCATGCATGCAGGAAGCCTTTAGTTGCTTTGGTTGCATCAGCCTATATATAAAACCTTAAAAATTTCCCCCTAGACTGATACTACCAAAACAAAAAAGCTTGTTCATCAATTGATAGTCCTTATTAGGATAAAGACCATTCCCTTCATCATCATTTGTTTAGGATCATTCAGACACTCATAGTATCTTCTCATATCATGGAGATCATGCAGAGGTATATCAAGCATGTCTTGCCAAAAGTAGACATCTTGACCACCGTGATCTTTGATGATATACCATCTGTCTAGATTAGTAGCAAAGGTCCAAGACAAGATGGGTCTTCCAGCTGCATGAGGTTGTGCCTGAGTAGGAGTTGGTTGAGCAGCATCTTGTTGCGCTTCCCTCATCCTGAGGTCTAAAAGTGGATGCCCTTTTCTTCTTAGATACTCTCTTTAGGGTCATCCTTTTCTTCCTTTTTGGATTGTTTAATTAAGAGGGCTAGTCTTGAATATGAGGTTGTTCTGTTATGCCTTTCTTAGTTGGGACCTCTTCCCTCATAGGTTCTGAAGGACAAGGAGTAGAACCCAACTGTGAAATAGAAGATGAGGTTGGCTGAGATGTAGCTGAAGGTCCAGGTTGTGTTGTCTGTGTTGGTTTGACCTTAACCTCTACCTCAGGAGGAGCTCGGGTTGGTGGAGAATGCAAGTCCACAAGCTCTCCCTTTTTAATCTTCTTATCACTCTATTGTGCTCATCCATAGTGGATAGAGACATTGGACCAAGCCTCCTTTCAGAGAATCCATACAGCTTCAAGAATCTCATCATCTTCTGTCTATCAGTAGACTTCTTTTGACTCTTTTGGATGATAGCTCTTAACTTTGTAGCTTCTTCCCTTTGTTGTTCCAGCTACTTAAGATATTCAAATTCAACATATTCATATAAGAGCAGAAGGAGTGCAGATGCCTGATAGAGGTCTGTGGCACTTAGGTAGTTGATCACGTTTGGTATGTTGTGAATTGAACATATGTTGTGGACAGTTCATTAGCTGTGGACATTGTTCATCCGCTATATTGATTATTCATTTGCTGTAGACACTTGGAGTATATTCTTCATCCATTGCATAGACTTTGTCATCTACTGTGGGCTACCTTCATCCGCTGCAGACACTTGTCAAAAATTTCTTTTATCTACAAACCTGAAAAAGAAATTTCAACTACATTAGTGTATGTTATGAATGTTAATGATGCAAATATGTTAATTAATGATTGTTTGAATGTTAGAACACATTATGTTTGTTTATGGCAAGCATTATCCTTTTTTATGCATTATTCTTGTAATACACTTGTTGAGTCCAACAACATTCCCCCTAAGGATGATGTTGTCATCTCTATGTTTTTTGTTAATGTTATGTTTGTTAATAATAATGTGTGTGTGTGTGTGATCGTGTTTGATATAAATGACTATAATGGTTGTGTGTTTGACTTATAATGTTTGATTGCATGTTTGTATGTTATGTATGATTGAATGATTAAATGTTTGTCTGATTTTTATACTTGAATAACAGTTTGTTTGTCAGATTGTATGGTTACTGGTATGTTAAATGATTTTCATGAATGATATGTTTACATGTATGATTTGTTAATTACATGTTTGATTGTATGTTAACGAGTATGTTTCTATGATAACATGTATGTTTTGTTGATTACATATGTGTAATCAGATTTACTTGTTTGCTTTGACTACGTTTGTCATACTTGTTTGTTTGGTTAGACATGTTTGATTGTTTGTTTGGTCTGTTTGTATGTTAGAAACTTCTTAAGAATTAGAATTTCCAGCTTCTTCTACATTCTTCTAAAATTCTTATGTTGCTTTCAGGGATTCTTCAACATCCTTTTCAGTTGCTTGATCTTGTTGGGCTTCTTTGACTTGCTTAGACAATGGAGTGATCTTCAAAGCATTTTTGCAGTTGATTATGTGCTCAACAAAGTATTCACAACAGCTTTCTGGTCATCATATTTGCTCTCTATTGTCAGATGGACCAGATGCTCCAATGTTGATTTGTTTAAGCTTTGCATATCAACGTTGCTAACCGGTGTGGTTTTAACATGATTGCCTTTCAAGATCTGAATATTGTTGTTTTCTGAGATTCTCATGCCTGTTATGCCTTCTATGTGTATTAATGGTTGCTGATTGATTTCTAGTCTTTGTTTGAGAGCAGTATTTACATACACAGTGCCCAAAATTCCTAGCATGTGAATGAAATAATAGCAATCTCCCTTACACAACACATCTTCTATTGCATGGAATGTCTTCGTCTTCAAAAATGAAACATATGATGGATGAAAAAGCTTTATCTCAACAGGGTCAAACAGCCTTATGCCGGCTGCTTCTTTTCCTTCTAGCTTTCTTTCAAACACCACTTCAAAGTGAGTCTCATCATAGTACCACCTTATGCTTGGATGTTTGTATTGATTTCCATTAATATTCTTCATAATTAACTTTAAGTCTGATGGCCTTAAAGGGTAACCAACCCTTTCCAAAATGTCAGATTCAATCTGAGAAGATCATTCTTCATAAACTTGTTTTTGTTTGCTAGCCATCTATTGCTCTCTTCTAAGCTTTTCAATATGCAACTTGTCTTCTCTGTCTGCTTTTACGTTCATCTTATGATATTGTCTCTTCATGTATGCTCTTAAGATATGATAGAAATTTGCTCCCCTGGGATTGTTTGTGTGATTAACCATTCTCAATTGCATCAGGTCCAATTGGCTCATAGCTTAAAGATCGCAGTTGGGATATGTATGAAAGTACCGGACAAGTCCAGATCAAAACTACATCCCATATCTCATCATATTTCCATGCCATAATTTTTTTGGCATTGGCATCAGTAGTGAGTGTGAATTTGTCATAGAGCTTGACAAAATCTGTTTTCTTATTGATCATCTTTCTGACTTCATTTCCCTCAGGCCATAATCTGTGAGGCATGAATTTTCTTAGCTCCTATATAGCATGAAGCTTAGGTGGAACTTTATGATAAGTGGATAGAGAAGATGCAGGATGAGGTCTAAAGATCTGTGGCTTAAGAGCATTAGGTAGCATGTTCTTGTATATCTATTTAGACATTTCTTTCATTTGAGATATAGGTCTCCCTGCATATGACCTATATGGTAATCTTGTATGACTCAACCAGCTTTTAACCTGGGAGTAGGTCATCTTCTCTATTTGAGGGTCTTTGGGCAGATTCTTCTAAAGCTCTTGCTTGTCTTTGATTTCCTTATATCTTTTGTATGTTTGCTCTTGTTCATCTTTCATGACTTCTTGAAAGTCTTTGAGCAAGTCTTTAACCTTTGATAAGTTAAGATGTATGAATGATTCATAAGGAAACCCTCTGGTTGTTAATTCAATCCCCATCAAGGTTTGAGGATCATTAGAGAAAAGTTCTTGAATGTTCTGCGTCTCATCATCTTTATCTCTTTCTTCCTCTTCATCATCAGAATCACTCAGGATAATGATGGAATCATGCTGTTGATCAAGAGATTGGTCTATCTCCCCTTCTTTAAGAGTAGTTACTTTAGATGTTTGTTTTGGTTCATCTAAGTTAACTGGTTCAGCTTTAACTTTAAGAAGTTTGAAAGGAGGAGATTCAAGTTCTTCTTGTTCTACAACTGGTTGTTTTCTCTTGATCAAAGAGCTCTATATGACCTCTTTCTCTTTTTCTCATAAGTTTTAAGCTGAGGCTTAGATGATGATGAAGCTTGATCCTTGGATGGTTTGGATGGTTATCTCAAAGATTCAGCAAATTGTTTAATCAATTCCTTTTGTTTTTTTGACAATGTGTTCATAGGGACAATACTAGTTTCCATTGTTTGTGTGTCAGGTGTATGAAAATACTATCCTAGGATTGGAGAATAGTGCATGTTTTCAAATGGATTGGATTCTTCAAAGAGTTGATCCATAGAGTATGGTTCCTCATATATGATAATTGCCTTCTCAGACTCATTAGTGCTTGTTTCCTCAGCTTGAGATATTATGCTCTTCAAATTCATCACTCTGGTATTGTTCTTGACCTTCTAAATGTTCCTCCTCATTCAGTAGAGTGTTTGTATATTCCAATTCATGATTGAGCCTTTCAATTTATTCATTTTGAGTAGAAATTGTGCTTTCAAGCTCATCTATCTTTAAATCTTTTGAGTCTGTCTGTTCAATTAACTATGTAATATCAAGTCTTGCACTACTGAGATCTTGGTCTTTCATCTTCAATTCTTATTTAAGTTGTTTCTCCAAAAACTAAACAATTAACTTCTAAGCTGTTTGATCCGCCTTAAGCTTTTCTATCTATTCATCTCTACTTTTTAGCTTATCTTTATGCTTGCATGCTCTGTTATTTGAATTTTCAATCAACTTGTTATACTCAGTGAATAAAAACACTTTTGAGTATTCAATCTCTTCTTCTATAGGAATCTCACTTCCTTGTTCCTTAATTTCTATATGTTCCACATGAGCACTTTGTTCTTCTTGAGTATGCTCATGTTGTGAAGATATGCCAACTTCTTCTTGATGACTTTTTTTTCTTATAATGAAGTATCAATATCTCTCAAAAGAGAAGACAATGTTTGTTGATCTAAATGGTTTGGGCTTTATGGTGGTGAAGGCAAGTGATGTTCAAACTGGAATTGTTCCATTTGTTGTGCTTCTTCTATAACATGCTCTTGTTCTTGAATGAATGGTTCTAATTCTGATCCAATAGGGTCATGTATGTGTTGGATTCTTGATGCCCAAGACACATAGAATATTGATGTGGTTAGTACGTCATGATCCAAGTCGGGTCATACCCAATAACAAGCTTAGCAAACACCAATTGATATTTAATTGATGATATGATCATGCAATTAAATAATTACACCAATTTAGAAAATGGGTTTTCTAAATAAATCATATGTGAGAAAGAACAAATTATGAGGATATTTTGTTCATGGACATTATTCGTTATGTTGTTTAAATTAGTTAAGCAACATCAAATAATAAAAGTGTGTGTGCATAATATATATATATTTAAAAGGTTAATTATGTATCTAATTTTAAA
>BJCN01311926.1:0-12767 GCA_018326445.1 Flaveria brownii
CTTCAAACCGTCACGGTTTGGCCAAACCGTGACGGTTCAAAGTAGGTGACGCGTAAATCCGGGGCCTTTTGTCAACATTAGAGTATCTCGTACCGTAAATGTGTACTCGGTACCCTAAAGGTCACGGTTAGGACAAACCGTGACGGTTTGGTGACTGGTTTTCACTTTATTCGTGTGCTTTTGTCGTTTTGTTATCACGTGGTATCAGATGACTGACACAGAAACCGTGACTGCAAGCCCTTGCGGTCACGGTTAGGTTGCACAACGTGACATTTTGCCCTAACCGTGACCTTTAGGTTCGGCCTACCCCAAAAAACCCATGCGGTGTCCCCATTAGGACCCTATTTAAAATGTATCACTGTAGTTTATTATTATTATTATTATTATTATTATTATTATTATTATTATTATTATTATTATTTTATTCTAAAAACATGTAGTTAGTCATATATAATGCTCTAAAGTTTTGTGCAATTTAGATATAGAAAACCGTTTTTTTTCCATTCAAGACGTACTGTAGAAAAAAAATTACGTTAAACAATCAGGCCTTATATATTGGTAAAAATATATAATTGATTCACAATAACAAAGATAGAGATAAAAAATTCTATTAGGACCCTCTACTAAAAAAGAATTAATTCCGCCAAGATTTTTAGGAGGGTTGGTTTCAAAATTTATTGCGTGTCTATTAAAATAAATACTTTTTTCATGGATGCCCGGTGACCTCCAATCCGCAAGGGTGGGCTCCTGTACCAAACCAGATATCTATTTTACTAAAATCAACGATAGATCAAACAAATGATTTCGGGAGCACTCCAGTGATGGCGGAATGTTTGTGAAAATGGACCGTGAGAGTATGACGACTGATAATAGGAGCATTATAAATGCGACAGTGAAACGATATAATTAGTTGCCTAATGCTTGGAAATTTATGATCGTGAGAGTATAATGGTCAGATTTAGGAATATGATGCTTGATAATTTGGTGATAATTATCTCAATTTGGTAAACTACTAAACTTTCATGAGGACTCACATATCATAAAACACAAAGAGAACAATTAGCTTGATGAGGACTATGGAAGCATATATGGAGATATAACAACAATAGTTTCCAAGTGGTCCGTCCATATTAGCACTACAAAACTCACTTAACTCGCAATCGTTTTTAGTAGCTACCATGTATTTGAGTCAATATCTGGTAATTATCACGCTTACTTTTTACGTGTGAAGTTGGTAGGGTATAAATAAAGATGTTTTTATAAACTTAAAACAAGATTGTGTGAAAAAAAACTCCCTATGTTTTATATATACTTTCATACACATCGTAAATTTGATTCGCATCCTTTGAGGCATTTGAAATAAAACTATTAGGGTCAAAGGGGCATATCTCTACTATCCTAGATTTTATTTAAATAAAAGTTAAATAATATATTTAACAACATCAAACGTTAGAATTTAAAAAACATAAATTTCATTAATAAAAAAGTACATAAATAACGAAAAAATAAACCAATAAATTTAATAACTCGTCGTTAGAACCCAGGATATTCAAGTTTGATAGGCTTGTAATGTGTTTCACAAGATCATATTAAAGTTTAAAATGAGTATTTTGATATCTTAAAATGACATTATCATCAACAAATGTATTGGTTGGACATTATGACATTATGTACATTAGTGATATTGTGTTCTTTATTTTCCTGCAATTTATCAGAGATGCGGGTCGTTGAAACACTTTTTCATCCTTTTATTTAACCTTTCGTGAAACCTTTCTAAATTGGTGTTTATACCCGCAATAATTATTAAAATTAATTTCTTCGACTTCTGCAATCTCGCTCTAAACATCCCTAATTGTATTATGGTGTATCAACGAAGTGATCATTCATTAGAACCTTGTGAGCCCATTCACGATCATATGACACTTTTTTTATTGTGTTGTATCTTGAACTTCGAATGTGGCAGTAAAAGAAAAATACTGAATATTAGAAGTTTAACTTCTTGATAGTAAAAACTGGTCAAAGAATGTTTTAATTTTATAGTGTTAATAAGGGTTAAACATTTTTTAAAAGACTAGTTTTTAAGGTAATATTACCATTGAGGAACGGGTATAATTACTCGACTTCATAGGCAAGTTTATGAACCCGATATTCAACTCGCTGGCCTAACACATGGTACTCGCGATGGTGTTCTCGCACTACCCGTTGGGTGCCTCGACTGCTCTAATGAAACCTTATTACATAGTAGACTAAAAACTCATGTGTCACACATGTTAAATAAAAAAAATATTAAATTACAAGCAATAAAATTTTAAGAACTAATTAAAAAAACAATAAACAAATTTATTTATTAACATTAAAGGATCCTCTTAAGTTAAAAAGATCAAATTACCTTCACATGAAAATCATGTGATCAAAGTTAACGATTAAAACAAACAAAAGTTATCATAAAACACGAAACCTATTACAAATTGTCCACATAAGAAACATTATGCGTGCTCGTAAGATAAATGATGGTGTTGATATAAATGTCAATGGTGTTTTCTATAAGTTTCTCGATTCATAAAATCCAAATCATACACATTAACAAAGTTGAATTTGAGATGACACCATTGAAATAAAAAACATAAACTATCTCATTTTATTTACTTTTATTAAATACCAAATAAATATCAACATCAACTTAAAAAATAAAATTAGAAAAAACATTTAGTAAAACTCCAGAAAGAGCTATTGAGATTATGTAGTTGTTATAGTTGGTCCACATCTTCTAATACGGTCCAGCTGGCAGCTTTTGATTGGACAAAAAATGTCTAAGTAGTTGAAGGGCTTCTTTGGGTTTGAAAGTAGGAACTTGATGTCCTGCTCCCCTAATTGTGACAAACATCAATCCATCGTATGCAATCGTCCATCCACCAACCTATGGTTCACAAACAACATAAATGTTATCGTTTATCACATCCGTTTAGGTTATCGAATCATAAGTTACTGGTTTCTGTAACCATAAAGCCTTTTTCTCAACTACTGCTAATCAACATGTTCAAGTAATGATCCAAGGCGAGTGATCCCCTTACACTCTTGGTTCAACCCCGTAATAATATTTTTTATGGTAATTGAATAACGTTTCCTACAATGTAAGAAAACAATGTAATTTGATAATCTTTTAGTATAAAAAGTCTTTTGTGTTGAAGGGTCTACAAGCATCTAGACCTCTCCTTGGTTACACTCATAAGAAATGTATGTTTTAGACTTATTAGGTGGAATAGTTTTACGCAGAATATGTAAACTTCACAGAAGTGAAATTAAGTATAATTAATATACTTTTCTTTGTTATAGAAGTTACTAATATAAAATTAAGTAGGATAACACATAAAACGAGTAATTTGGTTAATGGGCGGAGCTTTTAACCCCCCCCCCCCCTCGCACGGGCGGATATAACGATAGGAAAAAATGTATGCGTCTCATGACGTTCGGTCACTACTACATATTTCATCAAGCTCCGCCACTGATGTAGATTATATTAGAAAACAAGCTACTTGGGCTTAGGTTGACATGTGTAATTTGTAAAATATGCTTGTAAAACTAATATTAATAAAATATATTTGTATCTTTTAATACAATAACTTTTTTTAACTCATTATATATTTTTGTTGAGCATATATACTTTACACGTTTAATATGTGTAAAAATATAACCCATATAAACCCATTATCTTCATCTTTCTATATAATTAGTGATGGAATCCGTTAGATCACACATTCGGGTGTCACAATTATCATTTTTTTCATTATAGTAAGACTATCAATTACCTGACTTCTACTGTACCATGGAGACCAATCATCAGTTATGTTCAATCCAAGTTTTCTCAATGAGAGTCTCGTAGAGGTCACCGGAATCCTTCCATCGGTATCTCCGCTAAAAACCCAAACACGAATACCCCCGTCGACTAGTTTTTTGATGATCGGAAGCATAGTATCAGGGGCATCGTTCCAATACGTTATAGCATCACTGTTTAAAGTACTTAGCTTGTTAACTGTATCGTAACAAGAAAAAAAACATGCTCTTTTTATTGAGCGGTAAGGGGTTTGATGAAAAGTTACCTACAATGCGACCACGGGTATGGAATTTTTGTTGTGTTAGCGTGGAGCGCGGCTTGAACATTCGGCTTGTTCATATACGAGTCGGTATATTGTGACTGGCACGGGTCGTACCCTGTTGGTTTAACGTGCCATGCTTTCTGTAATTAACTCTAGAAAATATGAATAAGTATCTAGTTATATGCATATGTCCATGAATTATCTTTATCATTTATAAAATTTTAATATACACCAACACAATTTAAAAGTAATTTTCAAATTGTTAAACTAACCCTTTTAGGCCGGTTTTAGTGGTTGGTTAACTCAACCAACCAGACTGGTTCAATTTTACATCTTTTTGAAACCATACTTAGTTGTTTGGCCCCAATTTTTTTGTCAAAATCAATCGGATCAATCATGAAAACCCGTTATGAATAAATAGCTACTTACATTCTTCGAGAAAGTATGGGGGGAAACTATGCCACCCATAAGTGGGCGTCGAGTGGAATTAGAGGTGGTATCGACACACGAGGGTGCATACAAGCTATACATATCGATGATCTTGTAAACGCCAAAGTATTCATTCAATGCTGCATCACATGCATCTGATGATTTTGGGTTACTAAAGTTGCATTTGGTCTTAACATCGTTATACACGCGATCTGATATCACAGCGTGATCCCAAGCATAATCGATCATTCCTGTCTGATCAGTTGCATCATCCAACAACGCGTTCCCAATCTACATATTGACATTCACACTTGCACGTTAAACATGACTTTGACAAAGGTACTAAAATTGTTTGGGGATGAGGGAATGCTAGCTAACCATGATTCCCTTGAAATTGATCATATCTTGGTCGGAAGTGGTCTTACTTTTGTCGAATATTAGATCGGCTAGTTGCGGAACATAATGCCCTAAAATACACGCACGTTAGCTCATGTGTGCCCAGAAAAACGAGCATCGCTGATGACCTATCATGTCCATTTGTAATTCAATGACGCGTTCTAGTAAAATTTAAAAAAAAAGTTGAAAAGGGAGACGAATCGATTTCAGACGTCAGAACCCAGAAAGTTGAGATTAATAGTGACGAAAGGAGTGTACTTTTTATAAAATTTTATTTCCATAATTTATAATATATTTGTATTTCCATAAAATGTAAATACTGTTTGATGATCTAGGTAGGTTGGACCCATCTAGATTAGATTAGCTTATTTTGTCTTATATGTAATAGGTCTAATGTTAGATGATTTACATATATGTAAGTAATGTTTAGTTAGTTTTATCTTTGTTTCGCTCTGACCCAGCGAAACTACGAGCGAATCTATAGATTCGCTCGTAGTCATATGATAAAGGTCACCCGGCGAATCTGTTGTTCGCCGCCGGGTGAACTTGCATTTCTGGTCAGGGTAGTTTCGCTCCAGCGAAACTACCAGTGAATCTAGCATTGTTTATATATTTGCAACTCTTGTAACTTTGGGAACAAGTTTTGCAGAACATTAATCGAAATACACTTTTGCATTACTGTTTCCATAGCACTTCTGGGCTGGAATTGCATTAGTTTCATATCATTGAGCCTTTATTTGTTAGTATTGTTTGAGTTTGGATCTTATGTCTTTATTTTGAATCTCATTTATATATTTTGCTTTGTTGATTCAATTTCTGTGGGATATCACTGTGATTATTATTCATTAGCACTGAAATCAATCACCAAATGGACCTACACTGTTAATATAAAATTAATATACCGACGGATTACTGAGGGAAAAATCTATCGGTGAAGCTAGAATCGCAATCCTTCAATGTCTCAGTCGTGACATATACATAATTGTTAGTAATCAAAGACGAATCGATGACAGACATCATGTTTTCTTTTCTGATAAAGTATCAGGAGCGAAATGTATGCATGCGCGATGCAAGTGTATATATATATGTATGTTACCTGCGTAGCTTTCACCAGCAATGTAGAACTCACGGGACTTATACTGTGGAAATCTTCTAAACCACTTGAGCAAAAATGTGTACGAGTCCTGGGCTGTAAATCATTAGTTAGACTTGTGTGTCTTATGTATATTAAAGAATTTTTCTACTGATGTTACATAAATGTTTGGTGAATCGGCATCTCTCGATTGTTAGCAATTAAATAACATATGATAGTGAATATCAAATGCTACATTCTAGATATATAAAAATTTAATGATTGGTGTTAACTATGTTGGTCAGTGGCTGAGGAAGCTTAAATATTCCACTATATGTAAGTGTTACAATATAAGTTTTTTTATATTCGTCTCAAGTACTCTACCGGTGATAGTTGGGGACATCAAACTATAAAATACGAATGTAATAGAAAATTTCATCGCCAATGTGGGGCTAACTCACTTGATAGAGGCAATGTGTCTTAGAGGAGAGGTCCTGGGTTCAAATACAGATAATTGTGTAATATAGAGTAATTTAGGAGTAGAATAGGTTTGTCATTAAAAAAAAATAGAAAATTTCATCGGGAATAGATGGACCCGCCATACCTCTCTATGTGCGTGAATAGTAACATATACCTGTAACTTTGTCTCCGAGCTCCTTGATGTCACTGCTGGTGTTGGTGTATGAAAATCCGACACCAACTGGGGACTCGAGAAATAACAAGTTGGCAACTATAGCAAAAATAAAATAAGATAATCTGTAATAATATATAGTACAATCTAATCAAACTATATATTAGAATTACTAAAATATATTTATATATGTAAAAAGTTTAAATACAAAGTGTATTTTTGCTACAAAGTGTGAGAAGACACAATGAGTCAAAAAAAGACACAATGAGTCAAAAAAATACAAAAAAATATATATATTTCACAATCAAAATCGAATTTCAAAAAAGTAATTCGGAGCTTTTGTTCCCCTAGTCGTCCTCAATAAGAAAAAAATAAATGAAAAAATAAAAAAAATAAAAAAATTAATCTTTTTTTATTGTGTTATTTATGAAAGACACAATAACTTCATTGTGTCATTATGAAAGACACAATGACGTCATTGTGTCAATATAAAAGACACAATGACATCATTGTGTCATATAGTGACACAATGAAAAAAAATTATTTTTTTTATTTTTTTTCTGAAAGTGAACAACGAGATGAACAAAAGTTCCGAAGTGTTTTTTTAAAATTCGATTTATATTGTGATATATAAATTTTTTTTTGATTTTTTTAGCCTCATTGTGTCTTCTCACACTTTGTAGCAAAAATACACTTTGTAGAATAACCTCACCCTTTATATATTATGTTATGTATGCAAAATCACATTTATATATGTTTTACCTTTGTTCCATGCATAGTTGTTTAAACGGAGCTTTGTTGTGCCCTTCTGAGCTACAAATGGTCCTAATTCCTCCATCCCACCGTATCCAATAGAAGAACATCCCGGACCTGTATTATTATTATTATATATGCCACTAGGTTAGAAACCTCGTGTATTACACGGGTTGTTTAAATATAAGGTTATATTCTTAAGTCATATTACATAGTGATATTTCATAAGAATTATATAGTTAGTTTTAGAAATCTTTTATTAAAAAAATAAAAGAAATGTTTAATTTATAAAAATATTTTATGAAAAATTCTAACTTAAAAAAATGATAATAATAAAACACGTTATAAAAATTATTATAAAAATAGAAGAGAGGGGCGGAAAAAAATTGAGAAATCCTGGAAGAATGACACGTGACATTTAAGATTTCTATTTATTAGTATAGAGATAAGTTTAAATACCATAAAAATAAATATTTTATGTAACAAGATTTATAAACTTAAATTGTAGTAAACATTGAGACAAACATCATTCTAATTTTCCCCCTTTTTTGATTTTTTTTTGTCTTTATTGGTTTTTATATTTTTATTGCTTGCAAATAACCGGTCAAATCTTATGATCACAGTTAAATTTTGTCATTTTTAGATTAAACCTGGATTATTGACAGACTCATAGGACGTGACAATAACCATCTTTTTTTTAACGGCTAAGATCTTGGGTGTAAACCTATCATTTCGGGACTATGTCCAAGGTCGACTACTCGACCGCCCACAAGACCCAGCCCCCCCGATGCGCAGGAACCCCGTGGAATGGGTAAACCTTCGCCCCCTGCCAGGTTCGAACCCGGGATAAAGCCCAGATTCGTCCCCTCACCCAGATGTCCCTTCAACTGACACAAGTAGGATTCGAACCCAGCACCTCCACTTTGGGAGGGCAGACTCTTAACCACTGGATCATGGGACCCGGGATAACCAGCTAATTGATTGTTTTATGATTTCAACCTACATTATTATTCTATTTAAACCATGTTTATTTTATATTTATCCAAACAATGTCTATTCTAACATTGGTTTATCTCAAGAGAATATAGACAAAGTTAATATAATTAACAATGATGAGAATGGGGCTTGTGGGTCAAATAATGTATGGGCCTAAAAGCTGACAACCTTTTATATTGGGTCAAAAGGCCTTTAAATAAATAAACGTCACTTTCTTGGACAAATAGTTTAAAAGAATTACTAAAAGGTGATTACGACGTCGCACTGCCATTGCAGTTTTGCATGCTTATCATGCTAATAGAAACAAAATCATATAGAGATAAAAAGTTTTTAATGGTTATGATTAGCAAACGATTTTTTTAATATGATTATAGATTTTAATATATCATATAACAAATGTTTTGCATTTATATGTTATTTCAATACTTTACAATTTCTTTACATTTATAAATTATTTCAATACAATTTCTTTACATTTATAAATTATTTCAAGTGTCATGATGTGATAATTAGAAGGATAAGTATGCACATTAACTAAAACTATTAACATAAAACCTTTGAAATAGTTGTCTTTAGAGGGTTTTAAGTATAACTATTATTAATAGATATTGTGTTATAAATAATTAAATTATTAATGTTATTTTCTTTTTAAACTACCATGATCACTAACTTCATATTCATCCACTTGAACTTACAACTTGCACCACATTTGTTAGCAGCATTTATGTTTTAGTTTTGATGGTTTTTAAGACAAACTTTTAAGAACGATTCTGGATCATATTAAACCAAAATCAAACCAATGACGATTAAAATCGAAATAAACTAAACTGTTGCTAATGATGTGGCTTTGGTCCGGTTTCTTGATTTGGGATTAATTGACCTTTACAATAAAATACATAAACTATTATCATAATAATAAATGATAATGTTCCAACACTCAAAACTTAAAAAAAAAATTAACTTCATGTATTGTACTGTACTATTAAATAAAATCTCAATCATGATTATGGTCCAACTTAAAATAACTATTGGCGTGTAAAATATAAAATTTTACATAACCCAAAATTCTATGATCTAATTCAGTATTTTTTTTCCCGATGGTTCCGAGTATAGATCTTAAACCAAACCATTTGGTACAATATGAAAATTCCTAAACCGACCGACTTAAGTTTAAAAACCTACCGAAAAACCACACCAATGAACATTCAAAGTTGTTTCACTATTTTGAACCGAACCATAAACATTTCAGACATTAATAACCACATATCATAAAAAGTAAAAGCCATAGTTTCTCCCTCTACAGCCATCTGTTATCAGTTTAGAAACTCATATACTAACAAATAAGCGTGATTGATCCATTGATCCTCATCTTTTTTTCTTTTTTCTAAACCATATGTAATATAACCAAAATACCAAGATGGAGGAATAAAGCAAAGTGGTCACAATAAGATAAAGAGGGGACCAAAGCTTTTGTATATTTCTATCATGGTGAGGTGAAAATTTCTAAGATAAATTTCTCTTTCTTCTTAAAGTTTTCTAAAAAAGTTTTTAGAAGTAAAAAAAAAAATACTGATCTTTGTAAAACATAGTTTACAGTTATGAAAATCTTTTAGGACTTAGGATTTAAGCTTATGTTTACATTTAGTAAAACCAATCTTTTTGATAATTTTAAAGATTGAAGTATAAAAAAGTACTGACTTTAAATCTTTTACAAAACATAACCAATAGGGGGTCAATATACCCCTCAAATCCCCCTATGGTTCAGCCAATGACAATTTACATGATTTCTTTAGCATCACAAGATGATACAACCAATGTTTTAAATTTTACGAGTCAAAACGGTTTGAAAATTTTAATAAGTTAGATTTGATATAACACACTTCAGTGCATATTATCACGAGTCTAGACTTCTTAGACGGTTAAAATAAGTATGCATGTTTGTTTTCTCTTGTTTAACCATGAATTTGTTTATTAAGTGAACGTTAATACAATATTAGTAAATGATAGGTAAACGAATTCATAAAATAACACGATTGTTGTTGAAAAAGACATGTAGATGCTTCAAGTCATGAACATGACTTTTTGGATGTACTTGATTCTTTGCATTAGAGAGTGTCAAGCTCTCTTGTCTGTTACTTTTAGATTCAAATAAATTTATAAGTCGTAACACTTTTTTTTTCTATTAAATACACATATTTTAAAGTTGTTACGTATGGTTTATTAGTTTTATGTATACTTAATAACAAGTTCAAATTGATGATCCATCAAATGAGGTTTTGGATATGTCTACTCTAAACAAACTTTTGTATAAACCCTCAATTTGTACTTTGTGAATATAAATAAAAATAAATAAGTCAATAAAAACATTAAAAAAAATACTAACAGAAATTGCTTAGTTTGTGTACGTAATAGATTATATTTACAATTTTACATTCATAAGAAATTCATAAAAATTATTTGAGTAAATTCGTGATAGCACATCATATCATAACTATTATCACATCATCATATCTGTTATAATATATATTTAAAGGGCTATATGTTACATACACCATCTATTTGTAAACAGCAGTTTATAAATTTGTAAAATGTCGTTTACAGCACTGTAAACTGCAGTTTACAGAGTAAACGACCGTTTACCTTTTTGTAAACTACAGTTTACTACTTATTTTTACATGGTGTATGAATCAAGAACCTCTATTTAAATAAGAATACTTATGTCTACTTTTTATTTAATCAAGTGAAGAAGATAACAGACATGACATCTCATGTTATCTCGTGTTATCAGATCTTAATAAAATTAGGTCTATCATTCATCTGTATTGATTTACTTAATCAAGAGTCCGATCGAGAATAAAACAACAAAATATTTATTTTCAAATTGTTTGTAAGCTAATACATTGTATATGTAATATGTGAGTAATTTTCAGCATATAAAACGTTATTATATGTTTTAACTTCCCAGCGTATATATAAATGATTTACTTAAAATTAATATAAGTGGTAAATCATTTTAGTTAAACATATAATCAAACTTTAAAATTATTATTATTAATATTATGGTCATCTCACTTTTGTTTTCTAAAAAATTGTAATCTACTCCTAGAAATAGATTAGTGTTATTGCAAAACTCGAGCCCACAACCTCATGAGAATAAACACCATTAATCACATCTAAATATCGTTAGTCAAGGTACTATACATTTGCTATTGTTATGGTTATTTAGTTTAGCATATAATACGCACACATATAAATATATTTCACATGGGATCAACAATAATCAATTATAATAATAATAATAAATTTATATAAATTATGAGTTCCAATATTGCTTCTAGTCAAGTTATTATTTATTACCTCCATTTAACCATAGAAGGAGAGGCTTCTTCTCTGGTCTTTCTTCAGCTTCAAAAAACCAGTAAAACAATGCTCTACCATGACTTTCATTAACCGTAATGTATCCGGCATACTGCCTAAAGCTCACCGGTGGTTGACCCGGAAGGCGGGTCACTCGATCGGCTATTTGTTCAAGTAATGCCCCGCCCGTTGGCGGCTGTTGGCCGGAAACCGCCACAGACCACCTGAAAAAGGTTGTTGAAAATATGAGGAGAAAACTACATGTCCTTGAGGTGTTCATTGTGTGGGTGTTATTGAAATGATTGAAGGACATGTAGCATGTGTGTATGTGTGTATATTTATACAAGGTGTTTATTGACCATAAGTGTATAGGTAGCAAGTTTCTTTCTCATGGGTATCAACATTGGAAATATCTATTTGGGACCCTACTCAACTTGTGAATATTTACTTTCTGGTTAAAAAAGTTATATGTTTATTTTAAACCTAAGGTTAAAAATATTTACAACATATGTTTAATGTAGATTAATTTATTTAAAAGTTGACTCGTCGTGTCATACTCTTTTAGATTGATATCAAACGTCGTATGTTTAGCTTGAAGTTTAGATTGACGTGTCATCAAAGTTCGTATCACTACAAACATACATATTAAATCATACATGACAACTAAAATTCATACCGAAAAAGATTTGAATTTTAGCGTGCCTAATGCGTCAAAGTTCTAAACACACGCATTACAAATCAAAGGACCTTCAACGAGGATTCAAACTATTGGTGATCCCTCAACGAAGGTAGTGTCCTTCCATGATCCATATATAAAGATTTGAGGGAAAAAGAGTCACGAGTAAAGAACTTATATATCGGCAGATCACTCAGGACAATACCGAAGATTGACCGCGTATTACGATTAGATGTACATTGTAAAGTGTTAAAAATTGTATTTCATTATCCAAATATATTTGTATTAGTTGTATTAATTCAAAGTATTAATGTGTGTTTTGTTTTAATATGTGTATGTGTGTGTGTATTGGGCTGTTGGGCT
>BJCN01311953.1:8257-34246 GCA_018326445.1 Flaveria brownii
TTGGGCATTTTCAGCCTAACCTTTAGGCGCTTTTACTGTTCAGGCGCATGGTCCTACACTTAGGCGGCTGAGTAAGAAGTTGACTGGGTAAGAAATTGGGCGCATGAGCACTATTAGGGCGCATGACCCCCAACACTTAGGCGTTTGGGCAAAAAATTAGGCGCATGAACCACTATTCAAGCGCATGGGGTACTGTTTGGGCGCATCAGCCACACTTAGTGTTTCTAAGTAAATTTTCCAAGTGCGTGAGCCCTATTCGGGCGCATGACCTCACTTACAGTTTTTTTTATGGCAATTTCTTAGGTGCATGGGCCCTGTTTGGGCGCATGACCACTTACATACATGTTTCCAAGTTATTTTTCAATCCCAAACATCAACTTAGTCAGCTCTAAGCCTATTACTACCATGTCAAAACACCCAACCGAATACATAGACACACATAAGAACATGTAGAACTCGGTTTCATGGTCAAAACCCATAAAAACCGAACCAAAAACTCATAAAAACACTTATCTTAGGCCTAAAAAATTGCTTTCTCTCCCTAGAACCGAAGAAATCTGCTCTTCTTCTTCTTCTTCTCTTTTGGTCGACAAAACAAGAGTTGGTATGTATACATGGTCCCATACTTAAAGTATCATTAAAATAATGGAGTTTTGTCCTTTTTGCAGTTTAGCCCCTCTACTTTTACTTCTCTTCCTTTCTTTCAAAATACTTTCCCCTTTCTTTTCTTATGAGTTTTCTTTCTTTTATTTTTGTCAAAAATTCCCAGGTGTTACAGTGGATGTCCATTTCAAGCAAATAGGTTGATCTCTTGCTAATACAAGAAGCAGCAGACGATATCTACATCCACTATAGGAGATAAATATGTGGTTGCCTCAAGTTCTTGCTCTTAGATTGTTTTGATTCAGCAAAACATCTTGATTATGGTCTTAACCTAACACCAACATAAAAACACATCAACTTCCAAAAACATTTTATTCGTGACTGTTTTGATCGAAAGTTTATTCATCTGGAACCAGTCAAATTAGATGACAACATTGTTGTTCTGTTTACAAATGCGTTTGATCATTCCCTATTTGACTTTTTAGTTTAATCTCTAGGAATGAATACATGCTCTCATAAATATTTTTCTATTCAGTTTAGTTAAAATTGTTATTTTCTGTCTACATAATCATAATTTTAGGGGAAGAGAATATGAAAATGTTTTGAAAAAGACTTTTTTCCTAGGGGGTGTAAAGATTGAAGAAAATTTACAAAAGGATTTTGTTTTTAATGTTCAGGAAATTAAAATTTTCAAGGCTATATAGGAAATAATAGTATATTTCTTGATTTTGACAAATTACATACTAAGGCTTAAGAGAAACTGTAGAATTGGTGTTGGTCTCTGAACATAATTTTTTCTCACAAACTCACTAAGTCTCGCTCGTATGATGATGCCGAATTTCAAACTAAGTTGATGAAAATATACTAAGTTAATAAAAAAATAAATAGTTTTTCAAGATTCTTGTATATATTACTTCTCAACTTAGTGTTTACAAGACTCTTAGAAAGCATACGTATTGAGTAACATTGTGAAACTATATATACTACTATCTACAATCGGTTATACATAGAAAACCAGTTGGAACTTACATCTAAACAGATCCTACATTGCTAGAAGGGATCTATGATAAAATGCTATCCTAGATTAGGTAGTCATGACATGTCCATGACTTACCTTTTCTTACCTACTAAAGTTGGTAACTGTACTAACTGATAAAAGATGAACAGTGGAATAAAGTACGGTCAACTACATAGGCGTGGGAAAACGCCATGTAGTATATCAAACTTGTTAGTCAGACCATACTTATGTCCACTAGCTCATAGTTGACTCTTCCGAAGGTAAACTAGCCTCGGAAGAACAAGTTCTTCCGAGGCCAACTATACTTCGGAGGATCAACTTATTTTGAATCTTCTGCAAGTCTTCAGGACTTCATTCTTCAGAAGTCTTGGCCTTGGATCTTCTAATGTTAAACACTTTGGAAAGAAAACTACTAAGTCTCAGAAGGCTTAGTTTTCCTTTGGAAGCTCTTCATACTTTATTCTTTGGGAGATCTTCAATTTATCTTCGGAAGAGTTGTTTTTTGCCTCGAAAGACTTTGTTCAGTTGTACTCAAAATCTTCTAAGTGTAGTTTTGGTTGCACCAGCTTAATTTGATGCAACAAACTCCCCCTAGGCTGATGCTACCAAAACTTCACTCTCTTCTTCTTCCCAAAACTTTCAATACCAAGGAAAGGAGATGTTTGTCAGTTTCCATATTCTTTTCTGAAGTGGTGCTAAGATGTATGTTATAAGTTATTGGTAGAGAGGAGGTCCAATCTGTTGCTGTGAATGATATGTACCCTTTGTTATGTCCCTCTGAAGAGAGTTAGTTGATGGGAATTATAGTCATATTCCCATCTAACAATGGTGTCAAAATAGTGCCTTAAATCATTTGAATGAATGAGTTTCCTATAGTGGTGGCACCTTCTTCTTCATCATTTCTCATCTTCAACTCCTCTTTAGTTCTTGCCTTATTGGTTAGCTCAACAAGATGAAGACCGCCTAGATGATTTTTGATGTGAGCGGATAATTGGGAGTTTGAGAGATTGGAGAATGGCTTCTTTGCTAACTTAGCAATGTCAAATTTGCTTGAGTGTAGTAGAGATGGCGTGTTATGTCTATTGACTTAACAATTCTCTCTTTCCACAACAAACTTATAAGAAGAGTCATTGAACCTCTACTGGACAATTTTCTTCCTAGAATTGTGGGGCTTGTTTGGCAGTTTATCCCCTTTCCTGGTGTCAAGCAAAGTCACCAGTCATCTTCTCAGCTTCTTCTCTTCTTCTTTGAGAGAATCAGAGTGTGTAGCCAAGAGTTGAAGAGCTTCATCCAGTGTTCCTCTAGGCAGATCAAGGAATGCATCTCTCATACGGGAACACGAAGAGCCATCAATGTATCTCAGTGTTATGGACTCTTCCTCATAAGAGATGTCGCTCTGGGTTGTGCAGTTGATGAGCTTTCCTTTGATATCCTTGAATTTCTCTAAGGTCAGAGGCTTAGATGGTTTAGAGGATGGCTTGGATAATGGTTGGTTTTGGGTTGTGTTTTAGGTTTTAGGATGAGTAGTCGTGGTGGTTGTTGAGTGGCACTGGATGATGGTAGGATTACGGCTGATGGTGTAGGTTTAGGAGTGTAAGTTTTAGTAGTGGGTTTGGTTTGGATGGGGAAGGGAAGAGTTGCGGACTCAGGTTTTGTTGGTTGTGGTTTGGGTGTTTGTTTGGGTAGCATCCTCTGTACACTCTGAGTTTGGTATACCTCTTTCCTTCTTCCAAAGCGAATGTCAGCTTTGATATCACTAACATGTCATTGTACGGTCTTCTCAGACATGTGTAGTACTTCCCTGCTTTGTCTCAAGGCCTGCGAAGCCATGGGCCCTGAGATAAGCCTTTATCCAGGCTTTGTCTCCTACCTTCTTGGCAGCCACAAGTCTGGCCTCCTCCTCCTTCTTCTGCTTCACTTTCACCTTCTTTCTTGCAGCCTTGTTCCTCTCCTTGTTGATTTGATCTTCTTCTTTGTTAGAAAGGAAGAAGATCATCTTATTTTCATGAGGAGTCAACTCCTCCTTAGAATAGCCCCTTGAGCATAAGGAGGGTATCCTCTGCACCCTTTTCCTCTGTTCATCTTCTTCTCTTCTTCTCCTTTTCTCTTCCTCTTTGGCCAACCTTGCTGCTTCCTCCTTCTCCTTTTGAAGTAGGGTTGGCTTCTCCAGTTTTTTAAGCTCATCAAGTAGAAGTAGAAACATTTCCTCATTATCCACTCCTAGATTGATGAGCCTATCTATTACATCCACTCTTCATTTATTGTTGATAGACTCTTGAGCTGCTGCTGCAGCCTTGCTTCTTGTAGCTAGCAGCTTCCCACTGTCGAGTCTACCTTTTCTTTTTAGCTTTTCAAACTTTTCTTCTTCAAGAATCTCCTCAGTAGTCATCTTCCTTTTTCCATTGGTATCTGAGGAACATTCAGCCTTTGGAGATTTTGGCTTGGGTGATTCAGGTAAGGGAGAGTTAGAGTTGTCAGCTGATGAGTTTTGAGGCTCAACTGACTGACAATTTATTAAAGCTTCACCATTTCATGTAATATTTAACTTTCAGGACTTGCAGTAGTGGGAGCTTGCTCTTCATGTCTTCTTGGAGAAATTAGAATAGGTCTAAGTAACTCAAACTGTTGATCATCAGAGAAGTCATTTTGAGTTCCAGTTCCAGCTGAAACATTCTCATAAGATGGTTTAGAATAGTTGGGAAACAATTTTAAGTCAAAGATATGGTCAGGGTCATTCCCCTTAACATAAAGAGTGTGCTCATTTACCATAATATTGGATGATTCCTCAAATTGTTGATTGTTAATTTTGTAGACTTTATAAGCTTTAGAGCTTGAAGAGTATCCAACAAAGATAGCATTATCCTAGTTTTCAGCAAATTTTTCCAAATTGTCTTTTGTGTTAAACATGGTACACCTGCTGTCACAGGACCTTACAAAGCTAATGAACGGTGGCCACTTGTTTCATAACTCATAAGGGATTTTTCCATAGGGCTTAACAATAAAAACCCTATTCTGCACATAATATGCAGTGCTGACTGACTCTCCCTAGAATGTTAAAGGCAACTTTGAATCAACTAACATGGTTCTAGCAGCCTCAATAAGTGTCTTGTTCCTCCTTTTAACAACACCATTCTATTGAGGAGTTCTAGGTGCATTACGTTGTCTGGTAATCGCTTTTGAGTTACAGAATGAGTCAAAAACTTGATTTTTACACTCAGTCTATTGATCATTTCTGATTGTTTTTACCTTGTGATCAATTAGATTTTCTATTTTAAGAATAAAAGATTTTAACTTTTCAACGGTTTTATCCTTAGTTCTTAAAAAGAATACCCATATGAATATTGTAAAATCATCAACTATCACAAGGCAATATGATTTCCTTCCAATGCTCATTATAGTTGTGGAACCAAAAGATCCATGTGCAATAAGTGTAAAGGAGTTGTGATGGATTTATGAGTGGGCTTATGTTGCTTTCCTTTAAGACAAGCAACACAATTGTCTTTACATAAAACTCCTTTTTAGGCACTGCATGCACAAAGTTATTTTCAACCACTTTAGTCATGGTTTTAATATTAACATGGCACATTCTTTTATGCCAAAGAGTTGATTCGTCACCATTTGCTTTGTAAAGAAAGCATGAAACTTCTCCCAGTGGGGAAGCATTATTCACATCCAGCTTGTACATATCCCCTCTCCTGCAAGATCTAAGAAGCACCAATTCCTGTGGAATTATCATCCTAGGTTTGGGGATGTAAGCCCCAATTCCTGTGGAATTATCATCCTAGGTTTAGGGATGATGCACTCGTGCTCTGTGAAAAGCTTTTGGTGCTTTTGATCATAGAACTGAGAAACACTCAAGAGATTCTGTTCAAGCTGTTTGACAAAGTGTTTGTCAATTTTTAACTTACCATTGGATACATTACTTCTACCAGAAATGTGTTATCCGGTTTCACCTCCAAATTGAACAGGACCTCCGTCAAAATGGTGAAATTATTGAAGAAGAGATTTGTTCCCTATCATGTGCCTGGAGCATCCACTATCTACAATCCAAATATTTCTATTCTTGTCATGTGGATGTCCCTACACATAAGGTGAAATGATTAGTTATTATTAGAAGCCCAAGCCTTACTGGTCTTGGGCTCTTTGAATGTTGATGACATAATTAAACCAAAATATATGCATGGGGGTTCAACTATGGTTTATGAAGAAGAGGTTTGGGTTGCAACATCTTGTCTGATCTTAAATTCTATCATATGGTTGATGAGTGTAGATGAGCCTGAAGAGGCTTGAGCAGTATGACTTGCTTCTGATGCTTCTTTGTTCTCAGAAGAAGTTATCCCCATCTTTTCTTCTGAAGCAGTCTTCTTCTCGAAAGATTTCAAAGAATTCATTTTATTCTTTTGTTTGGTCTTGGACTTGTCTTCCAAAGCTATTTTCCTTTTGGAAGAATGAGTTCTTTTGAAAGCAACTTGGCTTCAGAAACAAGCTTTCATTTCATTAAATTTGAACCATATGATAAGGTCCAAATATGAAACCTTCCTTGACTCCTTCCCTTTTAACATTATTTGCAAATTGTGTACTTGCAGGATTGTAGTAACAATCTTTGTCCATGTGATTATGCAAGCCACGGATTATGCATTCAATGTTAACTTTAATGGGGCATGAGGGCTGTTGTTTCTTGCACTTCTTTTCTTATTCAACAACCTTCCCCTTTAACTTCTAATTCTTCAGGTCGACATGAGTACTAGTACTATGCTCCTTTCCTGAATCAGAGTTTCCAACCACTTGGAATTCAGTTGAGATGAACAAACCCTTTTTTCTAGGGTTAATTTTCATCTTGGGCTTAGCACCTTCTTCGCATTTCTTCTAGCTGCTCTGATCTTGTTCTTTCTATCTTTGGTGTTTAGAGGTTCATCCTGAGCTGTGTGGATGAAGTTTTCTACCTTATCCTTCACTACGGTGGTCACTATTTTTACATCATTCTTCTTCTTAAAGGGGAGTGGATTAGTAGTTAGAACCTCTTGCTCATCAGTTCTACACCTTGGCTGTCTTATAGATACATAAGAATATGATGGAGCAGTTTTATTGGTTCCCAATCCACTCTTGTTTTGATAGCATACCTTTGAGTGGGAGGATGATGCAACAATGGTGTTGAAGTTATGCTCTTGAATAGCATACCTCTCTGCTTTAGCCTCAGCTATTACTAGCTGGGCTTGAGCCTCAGTCAACTTAGATACCAAATCTTTTATTTGAGTCTTGTAGTTTGAGTGTTCATGCTTGGAAGAGGATATAGTTTTCTCTAAATCATCAATTTTAAATTTATAGTAAGATTTTGCTCTCTTAAAATCAGATATTAGTATGTTTAAAGACCCAATACGAGAATTGATCTCCATGTTGAAGTCCTGATACATTTTAACCATAGCCATACAGGCTGGAGTACAAAGATGTTCACATACCTTGGCATTATCGGTTCTAGTAATGAGAGCTTGATCAAGTGTCATATCTTGCACCATGAAGTCCAATCAACTTCCTGAGCAACAGCTGCTCCAGTATTAGATCGAGGAGCTTTACATTTCCTTACAAAATGACCAAGTTGGTTACAGTTGTAACATTTGGATTTTGACTTATCAAACCCAAACTTGTTGTTAGTTGGGTTCTGGGGGAATTGCCTTCCATTTCTCTTGAAGAAATTCTTTGTTCTATAGGTTAAAACTGCCATCTGTTGGACAATGTCCATGTATTCTAGATCATCTTGTCTAAAACACTCTTGATCATCAAAGCAGAACTAAAAATCACCAGAATGTTTATTTCCTGAAACAAAAGCACAACTTTCCTAAAAAGGACTTTGTTGAGCTTGTTAAGTCTTGGGTGTCCCAGGAAATGTGATGTAAGGCCCAGAGGAGTGTGATAGCTTTGATTGTTGTTCAGATACATTTGGGCTAGGGAGTTCATGACCCTTCAGTAACATCTAGAGCATTGCTAACATGAGGGTTTGAGCTTTTGTTCATCTGATGGCCCTTCTGAGTCTCCATCTCCATACGGTATCCATCAAGGATTCCATACAGTTCAGTCATGGAGAGTGTGTTCAAGTTCTTAGTTCTCTTGATAGAGATACAATAGAAAGACCACTCATGAGGAAGTGCACTCATGAACTTACTTACTCTGTCTCTCTTCTCAAAAGTCACTCCCATAGACTAAAGAGATGCAATTAAGTCCATGTATCTTAAGTATTATTGGCTTAAGGTCTCACCAATAATATAAGTGAAGTTTTAAAACTTCTACTTCAGTACATCCTTCTTGGACACTTTGGATTCTGAGGAACCAGTGTACATCAATGCCAAAGCATCAAAAAGTTTTTTGGATGTTGTACAGTGCTCAAAGCATACCATTATGGAATTTGGTATGGCAGTGAGCAAGTTATTTCTTTGCTATCGATGTCCATCTTCTTGAAGTCTTCATCTGAGTAGTCTTCAATTTCCTTTTTAATCATGGCACCGTCACCAGTTGGTGATGCCACTTTTGGCTTGTATGGGTCGTGAGTGACAGATCTCCACATCTGGTTGTCTTGATACTTGATGAAGCCTTCAAGACGTTGACACCAGCGTCTAAAATTATTATGAGTGATAGTAGGAGCCGTAGTCATGGTTCCCCTCTCAGTCTCAAAATATTTTTGGTTGAGTTCCATTTGAGTAGAGTGAGTGAGTATTAAGAAATAAGGGTGATTTGGATTATTAGATCTCAAAATCAAGAGCCTAGATGCTCTGATACCAATTCCAGGATCGTTGTTGGTCATCAACATAATAAATTCACACAAACTCACTAAGTCTGACTCGTATGATGATGCAGAATCTCAAACTAAGTTGATGATAATATACTAAGTTAAGGAACACAAGAAATGTTTTTTTCAAGATACTTGTATATATTACTTCTCAACTCAGTGTTTACAAGACTCTTACAAAGCACGCATAATAAGTAATATTGAGAAACTATATATCCTACTATCTACAGCCGGTTATACATAGAAAACAGCTGGAACTTACATCCTAACAAATATGACATTGCTACAAGTAAGGCATCTAAGATAAAATACTATCCTAGATTAGGTAGTCATGACATGTCCCTCACTTACCTTTTGTTACCTACTAAAGTTGGTAACTATACTAACTGAGAAAATGTGAACAGTGGAATAAAGTATGGTCAACTACATGGGTGTGGGAAAACGCCATGTAGTATATAACACTTGTCAGTCAGACAATACTTATGTCCACTGGTTCATAGTTGATTCTTTCAAAGGTAAACTAAAACAATAAGTTCTTCCGAGGCCAATTATTCATCGGAAGGATCAATTTCTTCCAAATCTTCTGCATGTCTTAAGGACTTCATTCTTCGGAAATCTTTCTTTGATCTTCTAATGTTGTATACTTCGGAAGGAAAACTACTTAGTCCTGGAAGACTTAGTTTTCCTTCGGTAGGTCTTCATACTTTAGCCTTCAGAATATCTTCAGTTTGTCTTCGAAAGAGTTGCTTTTTGCTTCAGAAGACTTTCTTCAGTTTTACTTAACATTCTAAGTGTAGTTTTGGTTGCACCAGCCTGATCTAATCCAACAAAAATTTACTTGGCTTATTTTGATATATTGATGGGCTTGACTTTCAAAAATGAAAACACTATGAACTTTGATGCATTGAGTGTAAATTCTCTATGATTGAAGTGGGCTATTCATCAAGGTTTTATGGTAACACTGATTCCATGCTAAAACATATAGAGAGTTACAGTCTTGTCATACTCAATCAAGTTACTTTCTGATTCAGTATCTTTCAAAAGCACTATATATACACACATCTGAATGATTAAGAGGCTAATTAAGATACTTTCAAACAGCCCCTTAGTTAAACATATTTTTAATTATAAAAATTAACAAAATTCAATAAAATGGTTAAAAGTTTTTAAAGTTCAAAAGAAATTGAACTTCTAGCGTGCTAGAAGTTCAAAAGGTGTGAAAAGTGAGCTGATGCGACTAGTTGAACTAGTCACATGCGAGAAGTAAGTTTATTATATATAGAATAGGTGTGTGAGAAGTCCCTTATTCACATGCTCTTTGAATTCAAAAGATCACAAAATCTCCAAGTGTTAAATGTGTATTTTGTTGATATACGAGTTCATTGTTGTCGCATACTCATTGTTTTGGGATTGATAAGGAAGATTTCTTGTTTTTGATTGTGTTTGTGTGTATTCGAACATTAACCCAACTAATGAGGACAAATAGACATGAAATTGAAAGAAATTAACCGTATTAAACCTTATTAATGACCTAATCGACACTTAATGAACATGTACTAGTGGATAAACCCGAATATGCTTAATTTTAAAAAAACAATTCAGACTTCTCGCGTGCAAAAAGCCATTGGAATATTTTTCAAATTGCTTTGACCTTCTCTTGGTCTTTTGACTTGTCGTGCGAATAGTTGACGTATGGTCAAACTTTGTTTCATTCTAATAGCTGACCTTGTCGCGTGAAAAGCTAGCCTTGGAAAATAACTATTCGCATGCAAGTAGTTATAGGCATCCAAAATGTTCAAAATTTTCATTTCAAACAATGTTATTAATACTAATCCCACTATCAACACTAATGTGGTGGATTAGTTCTAGATTACTCCAGCTAATAAGAGAGACACTCAGGGAGAAACCTATATTTCGGCTACAATCAACGGAAAGAGGCATGTTATTGTTGCGGATGTGATCAAAAGTTTCCTACTATCCACATGCGCCAGTTAAGATTGATGATGATGTGGCGACAGATTGTCTTAAGAGGATGGGTTATGATCACCGGTATCTATTACTGGAGAAGAAATACTTACCTCCATTCTGGAAGTATTTATTTCATGTGGTGATTCATTGTCTGAGGAACTTAAAGGGTAGGATGGATAGCCTAAGTGTTGTATTCGGATCCCTGCTAGTACCACTTGTCGAGGATTTACCATTCATCATATCCAAGGCTATGTTCGCAAAGAAGTAGAAGAATGTAATTGCTGTTGTGGGAAAAAGTTTATTATGTTCCCAGGATTTATACCTATGATAGTGAATGATGTCTGATTCATCCACCTATGCTGTTATAGTGATGAAGAAAGACATTCACCTATTTGATGGGAGCATGAGGTAATGCTTGGGATAGTACTCAATTTTCCAAGCTCGGTAGATTTATTGAAGGATATCAAGAAAATGATCAACAGCATGAGACTGTAGCTCCTTAAGCTGATATAGTTGGTCCATCTACTAGTACAACATAATATGCTCTAGAAAGTCTCAAGAAGCTAGCATGTCAGATATAAATGAGGTGAACACCTAGTTCACACATAGTGAGAGTCAGACGGATAGTGGCGATATGTATTGCAAGAATGACCCAGAGTGCTAGAAACTCCTACAAAATACACTTCGGAGGACAAAGACACAAATTTTGTTCCTGAGTATTTTCTGTCTATTCGGTGGAGACAGATGAGGATGGCTAGGAACCGTGCTAATTCTAATAGTCCATGTGGGAGGGGTAAAGGATGAGGTGTGTTACGTAAGCGTCAGACCCCGATGACCACGATGTCGACCAATTCTGATATTCCTGTTTTTGAGACTCCAGTCACAGTTAGTGAGGCTACTACTTTGGAGACACCGGTGATTGTTAGAGACTCAACAACTATAACATTATCTGCTATGTCTGGTGCTGATTATATGTTGAGTACACCTCCAAGCAATCAGGAGATGAATAAGATAGTTGGTATGGAAGATTTTCCCAACACTCATCCTCCACAAAGACATGGTGGTAGTACTTCATGTAGTTCACCTACACATATTACTCTTGAATGGCTTTTACATACTATAGAGAGAGAGATAATAGAAAAGACTCAATACATCTACACTTTGCATGCTATATACCAAGAGAAAGATGAAAGGATAAAGCGTCTAGAGCATCAGCATGGCATACCTATCCCAAAACAAGTTCATGATGATGATGATATGGAGATGGTGAATTTTAGTTATGATGAAGAAGATGACATCGAGGATGAAGATGATGATGATGATAGTGATGATGGTGATGATAATGAGAAAGATGGTAATGGAGACATGTGAGATGATGATGATGATCGTGGTGGTGATATGGATTCTGCTACTTGTGCTTCAGGATTATCGGGTTCTACCAATGTCTCCGGACCAAGTCCCGATGATACAGTTGACTACAGTCCGTTAGATCCCACTACTGAAGAAACGTATGAGAATGAGACTGTACATTACACTGACATATTTGGAAATAGTCTAAAATACTAATTTTCAGATATATTGATTGAAGAAGGAAAGATAATGCGTGAGTCAAGTTCCAAAGAGACGACGGGCAAAACAGCAGGTCTAACTGGTCAAAGTGTTATATGTTAGGTTGGAATTCTTATTGTTGATGCTCCTCTTCCGCCAGCTTATGTACACATGCTGATACATTCCAAACCTTTCACAAGGTACGGAAACTCAGAAACTATTATTAGTTAGGTGTACGATGCTTAGAAGAATATGTCTGTGGTGAAGAGAAAGACTGGTGTAATAGAGTATAATCATGACAAGCATGACTGTCATACACTCAGAGCTTCTAATTTATATGCTATGGTTCGTGTTCTATTTATAAATCCAAGCAATTATGGAAAGGGGAACTCGATCAGAAATATGATTTGCAGACAGAGGAAGACCAACTTCAAAGACATCAAAACTACCAAATCCAAAGTCGTTAAATATGAGACGCGTATAAGCCCAAATGCCAACAAGCCAATGAAGATAAGGGTTTATAAGCATCCAAGATATACTACAAAGATCCCTATACATGGTCCAGAGCCAGTTAACAGCTTGTCAAAGCTCATGTTGTGGAGTTCTAAGAAGGGAATGAGACATGCATTGATCCACTATGTAGATAAAGATTACCGTATATTGACCCTGTGCGTCCGCTTATGTTTGAAAGGGATGATTTGATGAGGTTGCAGGATTGTCCAATTGCAGCTGATGAATCTTTTCACTTTTTCGTAGCACAGTTCGGTTGGTTGATTTCGAAGGCCTTGAACAATTACATGTACGCTTATGGGAGTAGTTACTGTAGGGAGATTGCAAGAATTGAACCTAGAGGCTTCAAAAATCAAATCAAGATGATGAAGATCAAGTCGCGGGAGAACTTGAATTTGTCATGCGAAAAGTTCATCTTGCGCGAGAATTACGCGAGAACTTTGTAGTTTAGTATAAATAGTTGTTAGTTGATGTAATTTAGAGAGCTTTTTTCATTTTCCCGATTTTGCATGTAACTGTAACCATTCAAATCGGAGAGCAATAGGCATCAAAGTTTATCTACAATTGTGTTGATTTCATTTCTTATTCAATCTTCTTACCGTGATGATTATATTCCATGTTCTTCTCATGAGATCGATCTGATTGTTAATTGTTGATCCTTACAGTTCCATTGAAATCACTACAGGATATTTTTCAGAAGAAGCATTAAGTTCAAGTCTCTCGGTAGAAGGTTTTTAAAGCAATAACTATAGCTATGGAGAAGATTGAAGGGGACTATAGGGGTCGATATGAAATTCTAAGAGACTATTCTAAAGAACTGATTTAGGCTAACCCAGGAACAACTATGACCATTGATGTAGAGAATGAGGAAAATCCTATTAGTTTGACTAGATAGTTTAGGAAAATTTGTATTTGTTTAGGAACTTTAAAGCCTGGGTTTAAGCTTTGTGGGAGACCTGTATTAGGATTACATGGTTGATTCATAAAAGGTCCTTTTCCAAGACAGGTGTTGACTACCGTAGGACTTGACTCCAACAATGGCATATATTCCGTAACATATGCCTCGGTTGAATATGAACTGAAAAGTTCTTGGTGTTGGTTCTTGGAATGTCTAGGAAATGACTTAGATATTACATCCAGTTTAAACTTCACTTTTTTACTTACTGATATGCTACTATACTGTTGGACTCAACAAGTGCATTAATGAAATAATGCTTTAAAGGATAGTGCCTGCCATAATCAAACATTATGTGTTCTAACAATCAAACAATCAATAACTAACACATTATCATCATTAACATTCATAACATACACTAATTCTTGTTTAAATTTCTTTTTCATGTTTGTAGGTAAACGAAATTTAGACAAGTGTCGGCAACGGATGAAGAAATGCCCACAGTGGATGACCAAGTCAATGCAGCAGATGAAGAACAACTTCCAAGTGTTATAGCGGATGAAATCACACAACGGATGAACAAAGTCCACAACTAATGAACAATCCATAGCAGATGTTCAATCCATAATGGATGAACACTCCACAGCGGACAAATAACAAGACAAAACATACAACAAGTGTTCATAGCGGATAACATGCAAGACACAGCAGACAACTTATTCATCATCCACAACGCACGACTTAACATCAACAGCGGACAATCTAATATCCACAGCGGACGACTTAGACATAGGATTTAATGTAATTTTCGTTTACATAAGGGTAGTTTAGTAATTGTAAATAGCTTTTTGTATAGGCTACAAATAGCATACTACCCTAAACCTTTGTAAGCTTTTGAACAATTAATACAAACAAGCAGTTATTATCATTCAAGCATTCAATGACTAGTAATCACACACACACATACACACACTGATATCATAGCATTAGTTATGGGTTTTCACATCATGATTATTGTTTGTTGAATGTAATATAACAATCTGTTGTTATATTTAATTGAGAGTTAGAAAAGATACTTGGAGGAATCATCATCATCAACCTGTTTTATGTTCTTGTTCTTAAAGTTCATAATCAGCCTTGTTGTTTTGATTTCATCAGGTGGTATCAGAGTCTTGGCTCAAATCATACACTAATTTTCGATCATCTCTTTCAACAACATGATATCCATGGTTCACTAGCTTCATAACATACATTTTGAGCACGAAATCATCACACATTCTTCTTCCACATCATACATTCAACAAATGTCAAAAAAATGAGTTAATCATCTGTTTTCGTTTATTTTGAAGAAGATTCTGTGTTTTTGGACAACTTCTCTAAATCATTTATACACTGTTATCAAAACGAAAATATCAAAAATTTTTGAAATCACATCAGTTTCTAATGATTTGCAATAATACCGTATATGAATACTTTTCTTTCACATTTCATCTATTCATTTAAATACTTTGAATCCATTCATAGTATTTAAGCAGCATATTTGATTTGTTCTATACTCAAAATAGGCAATTAATCTTCTTAAAACGACAAACTGATTGTTGTTTTGTTAAAATAATTATAGCCATCAACAAACCCTAGATAAACCCTAGTTTTTGCTCACTCACAAACCTTCATAATCGTCGGTGATTAAGTTGATTTATCATCAAAATCAAATAAGTAACATAATCTTCTTTGAATTTCTGAAAAAGTTACTTTTTGATCCAAAAAGTTAATTTTTTAAAACAAAATATTTGTTTTTAGGGGTTTGATGTGTGTTGACCTGACATCATTAAAAGAAATGACTGTTGATTGACATCCTTAACAGAATATTCATTTCTTGTCATCAAAATTCGATAGTGACATAACATAGGACATTATTAATTTAAATTATGTAATTCCTTTTATTCTGTAAATCAAATTAAAAGGTAACATCATAAACCAACAAATCATAGTGACCTTAGGATAACAACAAATTTAGCACCGATCTAAATACTTAAAACAAATTTAACTTAAATCGTTAAGATAAAATTTCAACAAACATGTCTCATGAAATTTTTGGAACTAACAGCGGTCTTAAACCACCAAGACTGAAGAACAAATCTGATTTCAAACAATGGAAGATTATGTTCAAAAATTGGATTATCTTTCAAGACCCAGATTTGTGGACTTCCATAACTGAGGATCCATTTATTCCTTTAACTCTTGGACCTGACTGCAACATAGAGAAGCCAGTAAGCTTGAAAAGCGTAGCTGGTGATGACTTGAAAAGAGTTAAAACAGACATGGAAGCATACAGCATATTGGCAATGACCTGCCATTTGAAATTTTAACAAGAGTTCAAAATTTCAAAACAACACATGAATTGTGGAAAGTGCATCACACCATGTGTGAAGGAAGTGATGAGATTAGGGAAATCAAAAAGGGAAAATTGAGGACCCAATATGAAACCTTCCATAAAATTCAAGGAGAATCCGTTCCATAACAACTTCACAGATTCGTATAACTAGTCAATGAGATGATAGTTTATGGTCTTAAATATGAATCTGTGGAGATCAACAAAAAGATGTTGCACATATTGCTAGAGAGCTGGACACAGTCAGTGTCTCTGGTGAAAGCAACATTGGATCTTGAAACATTAACCCTAGATGCTCTTGTTGCAAAATTTGAAGCAATAGAATTAGATGAAAGATCCAGAAATAACAACACAATTAGACATGTGGAATCATACAGGTTCAAGGAACCTCAACAAATAGACAGTGCATTCTTGACATGCACTGGAGAAGATGAAGATGAAGAATTTCTAGATTCCAGTGAAACTTCATTCTTTTCTGCTCCTGAATCATCCAACAACAAACAGAAGTTCATGAAGATTGGTGTTCATACTTCTCATGAAGAAAGTCCACTAAGCAAACAACATCAACATTAACATGGTTTAAGCTCCAGCAAGCAACAACAGCCAAAGTCTCAAAACATACATAAATTTGATAAACCTATGGATACTTTCATAATTATTCTGCAAAGTGAAGAGTAGAAGGCAGCCTATGCAGCTTTCTCAACAAGGTTTGAAGCTTACTTGGGTGCAAATCTCACACCATCACATATCATCCAACAAGACTTGGATGAATTACCCCCAGACGTGGTTGAAGAAATGTATCTTCAGTGGTCTATGGCAATGACTGCTTATAGATCAAAAAGGTTTCTTCAAAGAAACAGAGGACTGAGCATGGACAAGAAAACCAAGATTGGTTTGGACAAGACAAAAGTAATATGATACAATCATCAACTGTATGGACATTTTTCAAGAGAATGCCAACAATCAAGAGTTGATAGAAACAACCAAACACAAGCATCAAGCAGCTACCATCCAAGCAGACAAATCCCACCACCAATCAGTATTCCTGTTGTATTAACCCCACCACAAATCATACAATACAACCTAAATCAGCACTCCAAATCATCAACAATAATCATAAAAAAGGATAATGAGTGTGACTGGAGCATGTATGAGGGTGGAATTCAATCCCCAGATCATGCCCTTATAGCAGACATAGAAGATAAAAGTTCAAAAACCGTTAAAGGGGTAAGAGAAAACCTATGCCCACAAGCATGCATAGATGAAGTCAACAGATACAGAGAACATGCAGACAAACTTTCAAAGAAAGTAATTGAAACAAACATTTTAAATGAATGTATAAAAATAGAACAGAAACATTATGGGATTAAAATTCTTTCATTACAAAATGATTTGGACAAATTAATGTTTCAAAAATTAACACTGGCAGCTCAGGTAGACCAACTCTCTGTATCATTGACTGAGTCAAAAATAGTGCAGGCTGAAACTGAAGTGAAACTTCAGAAGTTTCAGGGAAGCAACAAGAAGTTTGAAGAACTTCTTGCACAATAAAGGGCTTTCAAAGATCCTTCATATTTAGGATATAATAAAGTTAATCCACCATACAATGATAATTATATTCCTTTACCTGATTCCATGACTAACAAACATGATGAGTCTCTTGACCTACATGACAGGACTGATGATTCCAAATAATCATCATCATCATCATCATCATCAAAATCATCATTAATAACAAAAAAACCTTTGATAAAATTTGTTAAAAGTCAAGCACCACCACAAATCAAACCAATAGATTTTTATCAAGGAGAGAATAATGAATTTGATGAACAGACAACTGATGAAGATGATATTGATTTACTGGATGATGAGTCAACTCAACCAGCTCCAAAACTTTCAAGTGTAGTTAATGTGCCAACCAAACACACAATGTAGACTTAAGGATTTGATATATGCTCTGGTGGCAGGAAAGCTGGATCTTCCACTGTCTCTCCTAAACAAACAAATAATAAGAAAGGCAAAGCCCCGATTTAGCAAAAACAAATAATAGTAACTTTTGATATTCCTTTAAAATCAAATTTAAAATTAAAAGTTATAAAGAAACAACACAATGCAAATTTACCATACTGTGAGTGGTGTGATCAATACCCTCACAGCACTGACAAATGCAAATATGGTAAATATTGCAAGTACTGTAACATGAACAATCACAGTACTGAATCTTGCCATTTTCACAATTATTGTTCAACTTGTAAAAGGAACAATCATAGCACTGAAAACTGTTTTTTCAACAAGAAAAATAAAAAGAAAAAGATACAAACTCAAATTGAGAAACCAACTGAGAAACAAACAGTTGTTCCTAATAAGAACAAAATAGGAGTACCAAGACAAACTCCTGATCAAAATGGTTTTTTAAATAATGACAAAACATTTTATGACAGCTTCAATCAATCAAACAGGAGACACAAGTCTCAAAGCAGTCAACAAACAAACATTAGCACTCAAAGGAGACGAGCTTAAAGTACTTCTCCTGATAGAGCTAAAATCAATGAAAGGAAATCTAGTGTACCTAGAATTCCTAAACCATTAGATAATGCTACTTTAGAAAAAATGCATTATGGGAAAAGACGAAAAACCCAAGACCATCTTGGCTTGGATTGCACCTTCTAAATAATTTCTTTGCTTTTACAGGAACATCAAGGAAGGCCTGACAACATCTGGTATGTTGACAGTGAATGTTCCCGACATGACAGGAAATTGTTCCCTCCTTTGGGATTTTAAAAGCAAACATGGAGGAAATCTAGCTTTTGGAGGTGATAAGACGGGTCTAAAGATAACTGGTGAAGGAACAGTATCAAATGGGTTGATCAGCTTTGAAAATGTCAACTACTGCTCCAACCTTCAGTTCAACCTTCTTAGTGTATCCTAAATCTATGATAAGGGATGCCACCTTATTTGACACTAACAATGGCTACATCCTCAAGAAATGTTTTCAAATACCTGAAGATTGTATCCTTTTGAAAGCACCACATCATGACAATACATACATTGTTGATATGAACATTGTTTTAACATCAATTCTATAAACGTATTACTAACAAAAACATCAGAAGATGTTTCCCAATTATGGCATAGCCGTTTGAGATATTCTAATTGTAACATAATGCATCAACTTTTAAAAGGAGACTTAGTAATATGTTAACCATAAAAAAATTCTTTTGTACACACCACTGCACTGCATGCCTCAAAGGCAAACAATATAGAGTATCTCATAAGTCTAAATTAATAAAGTCTAATAACACACCACTAAATTTGCTTCACATGGACCTTTTTGGCCCAACAAACATCCTAAGCATAGGAAAGTAGCAATACTGCCTTGTTATAGTAGATGATTACTCAAGATTCACATGGGTTTTCTTTCTACTACACAAGTTAAAAACATCATAAATTATCTAAACATTTATCACCAAGATTGAGAATTAATTAGATATTAAAATTAAATCTTTCAGAAGTGATAATGGAACTGAATTCAAAAATGACATTATTTATTATTTTTGTACAGAGAAAGGAATCAGTCATCAATTCAATGTAGCAAGAACTCCTTAGCAAAATGGAGTAGCTGAAAGGAGAAATAGAACATTAATAGAAGTAGCCAGATCTACGCTAGCTGACTCTCTATTGCCCATATCTTTTTGGACTGAAGCAATCAATACAGCTTGTTATATTCAAAACAAAACATTAGTCATCAAAGAACATTCAAAACTCCATATGGCTTAGTGTTTAAAAGAAAAACATTCATTGGATTTTTTAAAGCATTTGGATGTTCTGTATCAATATTAAACACCAGAGAACAATTATCCAAATTTCTCCAAAAGAAGATCAAGGATTCTTTGTTGGATATTCTGGAAGCTCAAAAGCTTACAAAGTATACAACCCAAGGCTAAATATTGTGGAAGAAACAACATATGTTGTTTTTAATGAACATTCTTTCACAATGTAAGTCATTGGATCTGACTGGTTGTTTGATATTGACTCACAAACAATATCATTTGACACATCTTGTTTTGATGTTTCAGGTACAAAGGAAGATATTGAATATCCAATGGTACCTCCCCCAATAACCATTGATGTTCTATTAACTGCTAATAGGAGAACAACCATTTCTCCTACAAGTACCACAGTTACACCTCCTCCAGATCAAATGCACACCTCAGAAGGAAAATCAACAACCATACCATCTTCCTCAACACCTGTAACCAATCAACCTCAACCAACCAACCAAACAAATTCACACCAACCAAACGTGGTTGAAGAAGATGATGATTATCATTCATTAATAGACACACATCATGAACATGAAATCTTAGATTTCTTTCATGATTCTCCACAAACATTAAATGAACCCACACATCCTGATAATCCCACAACGTCAAATACCTTTTCCTAACCTTAAACACCAGATCAAACAATCACCAATCTTGATTCAACAATCCCTGTTGAACAAATTGAAACAATCATGATTCAGAAATATCATTCATTAGAAAACTTCATAGGTTACCTCAATGTCGGACTTACAATAAGTCAATCAGACACATCACACATTTTCTTGTATTAATGTTTCTTATCCTTAACTGTACCTATAAACATTCACAGTAGCACTTACGGACAACAATTGGATAGAAGCAATGCAGGAGGAACTATAGCAATTCAAAAAGCAAGAGGTATGGAGGTTGGTTGACCTACCTGAAGGTCAATATGCCATTGGCACAAGATGGCTATTCAGAAACCATGAAGATGACATAGGCATTATCATTATGAACAAAGCAAGGCTAATTGCCCAAGGATATACTCAAGAGGAAGGCATTGATTATGATGATGTCTTTGCTCAAGTAGCTAGAATAGAAGCCATCCGAGAGTTTCTTGCATATGCCTCATCCAAAAACTTTCATTGTCTTTCAGATGGATGTCAAATGTGCATTCCTATCTGGAAAGATAGATGAAGAGGTATATGTTACTGAACCACCAGGGTTTAAAGACCCAAATTTCCCTCACAGGGTCTACAAGTTAGATAAAGCTCTGTATTCTCTTTATCAAGCACCTATGGAGTGGTATGAAACTTTATCTTATTTTCTACTGCCGAATGGATACACCCGAGGGAAAATAGATCAAACATTGTTATTAAAGAGGAAAGAACAAGACTTGTTAGTTGTTCAAGTATATATCAATGACATCATTTTTGGATCCACCAACATTCAACTTTGCAAAGAGTTTGAAACTCTTATGCAATCAAAGTTCCAAATGAGTTCAATGGGAGAGCTTACCTTCTTCCTTGGTCTTCAAGTTTAGGAATCTGCTGAAGGAATTTTCATCATTAGAGCAAGTATAATTCATTAGAAATTGAAGAAATACAACATGTCTGAATGTACATCAAGCAAAACACCATTTGCAACTGGATTAAAGTTTGGACCGGATTCAGAAGGCACATCAGTTGATCAGAAACTCTCCAGATCTATGATAGGCTCCCTGATGTACCTGACAGCAAGTAGACAAGACATCATGCATGCAGTTTGCATGTGTGCAAGATACCAAGCAGATCCAAAAGAATCACACATTAATGCTGTGAAGAGAATCTTTAGATACTAAAAAGGCAAACCAACACTTGGCCTATGGTATCCAAAAGATGGAGATTTCTCTTTCTATGCATACACAGACAATGATAATGGTGGATGCAATAACAACATAAATTCCACTACTGGAGGTTGTTTGACCCTGTTGAGATAAAACTTCTTCATCCATCATATGTGTCATTTTTTAAGACAATGACATTCCTTGCTATTGAAGATATGTTATGCAAGGGAGATTGCTGTTATTTCATACACATGCTAAAAATTTTAGGCACTGTGTGTGAATGTTTCTTACAAACAAAGACTAGAAACCAAATAGGTTGCATAATTAAAAGAATCCCAAAGAGGATCACCTTTGAAAGTGAAGTAAAAAAGAATCCCAATGAGGATCAAACAACAGTATGACATTTAGCATTTATACTCCTAGGTAACTAGGTCTTAAGTATTGAAAGTGCTTTCTAGTATATCTTAAGGAGGATTGATTTAAACATACAATCAGATGTGGGGTACATACAACTCATCCCAATATATCCAAAACATGATAATCACTCACTGTTTAAATAAATCATTAATACCAATCATGAGTTTAAGTGTATCCAAATATCTGCAATCAATATTGTATTAGTCTATGTCTATTCTCAAAAGTTACTTCAAACAACTCAATGATGATTTAAGACTAGTATGATCTCATGTTATATGCAAATGATTCATGCCAAAACATGTAAATCAGTCATTTCTTAGATAGATAAAGTGCTATCTTTCAAAATTTTTATAATGCAAGCAAACAAATTGGACTTTGATAATTTCCATTCAAATTAATTTAAATTTTTGTCATTTTATAAAAGGTTTGTATAAACATGCAAAATTTAGGGGGAGAAATTGAACATGGAAATATCAATGTTAGTAGAACATGTGTACAATCATACATGATAAAATTTAAAATATTATATTTTAAATTTTAACAAACCCAAGTCAAGCAAGCACCCAAACACCATAGTTTGACACACATACATATGCACTTTATTACACAATATTGCTTGTGAGTGATATCTTAAACATCCATATATTGATCATGTTAAAACATTTGATTTTAACAAAAATTCAAAATTTGAAAAAAAAATCAAAATATTTTTCAAAAAATAATTTTCAGAAGAAATTTTTAGCAAAATTAGCTTCGGAAGAAAATCATCACAAATGGCTTTGGAAGGAAATTCTATCAAACTTTTCATTTGGAAGAAACCATTTCAAAGCGAACAATTTTACAATTGTTGTCACAGTAGACATACAAACATTCATCCCCTGTAGCTACAGTAACCATTACAACATACAAGTGTTCATAGCGCATGATGTTGGACAGGCATCCGCTGTCAATAGAATGTTAAAACTCACAACGCATGACTTGTATTAGTCATCCATTCTAGAAACAGTACAAGTATACACAGTGTATATACACAAGTAAACATATGTTGTACATCATCATAAACATTAACAGCGTATGACAATAAGTCATCCGATGTGAATATCACAAACATTCAGTCTACACATCGCATGAACCAAATGGTCATCTACTGTGTATAACAAAACAAAACAAAGTGTCCATAACGCATGAGCAAAAGTTCATCCACTGTGAACAACCAAACAAACAATTTTTAAGGGTTCACAACACAGAACAAAAGTTCATCCACTATGAACAACCAAAAAAACAATTTTAAGGGTCCATAGCGCATGAACAAATGTTCATCCGTTGTGAACAACAAAGCAAACATTCAAATGTCCGTAGCGAAGAACAAATGCTCATCCACTTTAGAAACAGTGTTCAACCATAGCGTATGACTTGTACTCATCAGTTGTGAATTTTAAATTATCAACTAAGGTTCCACAGCGCATGAACAAATGTTCATCCGCTGTGGACAAACCAGTCGGCAAACAAAGAATCCACAAGGCATGACTAATTGGTCATTTGCTGTATACTTAGTCATTCAGTCAAAGGGTTCACAGCGTACAAGTTTAAATCTGTACAGTGTATGCACTGTTCACACAGTGCATGTGTAACTCATAGCGGACACTTAAAATTAAATTTTAGGTCTACTTTTTACACAGCGGACAAACACACTGTATACACAGCGGACACATAGTTTGTCCGTTTTATATATAGTTCCACACTTGTGATTTTTCCATTCATCACGAGTGAGAGATAAATTAAATTTCAAACCATTCAAACAGTCAATAAACCCTTAAACCCCTGATCATTCAAAACAAAATTCTATTTGATTTTTCATCTGATTTACAATCAAATAGGTCTGAGATTCTGATTCGAACATTGTTCAACCTAAGTCGAACATTGATCCGAAATCAAACATGAAGCTGTTGATGTTTTCAAATCAAATCAAACACTTAATAAGTGTTAGATGACCGTAGTCAAATGTATTAGAACTGTTGTTTTGATGCAATTTGATTAAGTGTTCATTGAGTTTATGAACAGTCATGATGTTCAAGCCAAAATCATACAAAAAACTGGTATTTAATCTCTGAAAATGTATAAAATGACTTAAAATATGCTATAACTTGATAAACATGTTCAAAAGTCAGTAACAAACATGAAAAATCTATTAATTTGACATGACATTCCACACAAAAACTTGAATGCATATGCATTCAATGTGCATTAAATGGTCTGGTTTGACTTAAAAAGGTCAAACTAAAATTCATGAACAAGTTGTTATGAGATAAAAATTAGTGTATGAAAATAACAAAATGACTTTTTGTGTTAAAACAAAACAAATGTAAAACAATTTAAATCAAATAAAATTAAAACAAAAAAGATTTGAATGATCAAAATTGACAAAATGTTGACTTTTGGAAAGTCAAACTGATTCAATTAGAAAATGTCAAAAAACAACATACACTTAGATCAATCACAAATGTTTAAACATACATCTCAACATTTCATAATAATCAGAATAGTCTAGTAAACACTTGATCAATATCTCATCATCACACATCATTAACATGCAAGATACTAACATCAATCTTTGCATTGCAGGTATGGCAAACCTCGTGTTTGTCAAAGATCATAATCTTTGTGTATTTCTTGACCCTGATTCATCAAAGGCTGTGAATTACAGAGATATTATACAAGCTATCAGATAGCCTAGGCTAGTTCATGCTATGACAACCAGGCTTGAGATATATGAAGATCATATAGTCAAGTGACAAATACTCATCTAGAACATATGCATGACTAATAAGTAGTTGTGTCCAACATTCATGATCATCAAATTATCATATCAAAATAAGTAATAAGGAGAGTATTACAACTTCAAGATGAAGATACCTAAGGCCCAATTGAATTTGATTGAGAATTATGTATTACATGTGTTCAGACAGATCAGGTATACAGGAACCATAAAGAGAAAACAAATAAAGAAGTCATACATGTGTGCTCAATTTAGGTTCCTAATGCAAAGTTATCAAAAGACAATGACAAAAAGAAAGATAAGATGGGATGCTACTTCTTTAAGAAGTTCCTCTACTATTGCAAGCATAATAGAAGGAGACCATTCAATTTTGCAGCTTAAATCTTAAGGTGAGGAACAAGTTTCGCATGTATCCAAGATTCCTTCAGATGATCATTGATTATCTTCTACAAAATATTCCAAGGGAAGGAGCTGTGTTTCAACCTATTCACTTTAATGAACAGGTTTTCACAAGGATCAAGTCAAGCCTCTATCATGGAGATGGGGTTCTTGTTCCATCTCATATGATAGACCATGACCTTCCTGTTCCTGATGTGTTCATGAGGATTCCAGGTAAGGGAGAACCAAACATGATGTTTTAAAACTTTATTCATCAACAACCAATCATTCAACTAGTCCCAATCATGCTAGAAGAGCAAGCTACCACTGAACCTGAACCAATCATACGTGATCCCATAAAACAGAACAAGAACCAGTCATTCAGCAAGAACAAGAGCATGTTGTAGAGAAGCATAACAACTGGAACAATTTTTGTTTAAAAATCACATGCCTTCATCACCATAAAGCCTAACTCTATCTGATCAACAAACATTGTCTTCTCTTTTGAGAGACATTGATGCATCTTTTGAAGAATATACAAGTCAACAAGAAGAAGTTGGCACATCTTAATAACATGAGCAAACACAAGACGAACAAAGTGCTCATGCTAAGAATATAGAGACCGATGAAAAAGATATTGATATATTTATAGAAGAATAGATTGAATACACAAAAGTGTTTCTATTCACAGAGTATAATAAGTTCATTGAAAAGTCAAACAACAAAGCAAGAAAGCTTAAAGATAATCTAAAAAGTGAATATGAAGAATTTGAAAAGCTTAAGGCTGATCAAACAGCTTAGAAGTTGTGTTGGACCAAAAGAACCAATGAGCCAAGATCAGGAAAACCTCTAAGTCCCACATGCCACTGCAACAACTACTGAAGACTCCCATCAGCTATTGTGTTCTCTTGCTTGAATGTCAGACTCGAGAACATCTTGGATCTTGCTTGAATGTCAGACTCGAGAGCATCTTAGCTCCAGCCTCAGCTGTTATGACAAAGTCTGAAGAACAAAGTATGAAGACCAAAGAACTGAAGAACAACAGCTGAAGACTCCAAAGTACTGAAGACCAAGTACT
>BJCN01311966.1:6176-19287 GCA_018326445.1 Flaveria brownii
TGTGCGATGGTTAAGCGATGGTTATCACCATTCCCAAAGCCTTGATCACCCCCGAAGAAACCACGAGGACTCCCTATCTCTGGCGAAACAACCGATTATGGTGGTGGTGGAAGAGAAAGTTGTGTAAGGTTTTAGAGATGTTTTTTTTGAAAGTGAAGAAGATGATACACATGAAGCTCCATACTTTTATAGAAAGAACAAGTGGGTTTTAATCCATTATGTTTCTATGGTTTTGAGTATTTAGAAAGAGAAAGTGTGTGTACTTGTTGGTAAAAAATGAGATTTGATCTAGAGCTAACCTGACAAATACCAGCAGAAAAAGTTCATAATAAAAATGATCAATCTACCCTTAGATGATCAACACCATTCAATTGGAATCTAATTATTTTATATTAAATCAATGGCTATAGAAGAGTTAAAGAGTTCTCATGAATACTTTAGCTTAACATAAGATCCTAATCCTATATATACACTACTATATAATAAATCTCTTTGGATAGAGATGTAGTTTTGCCAATCCTACAAGTTTTGAAGGAAAATGTACGAATGAGTGCAAGACATTTAATAGGGGTTGAAAAAATAATTGATCAAGATTTAGATACGCTATAGGGGTGATATGGTAAATTTATTTATTAAATTTTATATATATTGATATTTTTGCCCTTTTCTCTTTCATGTATTTAATAAATATTAAAAAATAAATTATTTAATAATATAATATTATTTAATTTACTTCATTAAATTTATTTATGATAATATAAATTGACATTTAAATTTATATTACTAATTATATTTTATAACTAAATACTATTTAAATTAAGTATTATTTTATTTAAATATTTAAGTATATAACTTATATATATATATATATATATATATTCATATTTGTAATAACTATAATACTAATATTTTTCTAGGGGCATAATAATAATTTTAATATTTATCTATATCTTTTATATAAAAGTAAAAGGAGGATAAAATGGTAATTTTACATATAGATTAAGACACCCATATCAAAAGTCGTGCTTAGATTTCTAAAAATTAACCATTTTATTCTATTTATGCTCTTACAATAAGGTATAACATATAATGCTTATAATGCAAATGCTAAAATATATACATATAGCCAAACAAAACCATTGTTGTTCATTCATTGCGATTAAGCACTCGTCCCTCTTCCCCTTTCCCTTGCAGATTGTTAACAGCTAAATACCAATCAAGATGGTAATTTGTGGTGATAATTTCTCTATTAACTTTCTCTGTTTTATACAAACCACCACTGAAAGCTACATCCGATGATTATAAAACTCTAACCTACATTCATAAAACGAACCCTCCCCTCCTAAAATCTAAGTATTAAGTGATTTTCGACCACAAATACCACCCATACTTTCACTAATCTTGTTGGGATAATAAAGTTGTTTTAAATACTTTTATGATATATGTAATTATTTTCTTTCATTCAATTTTTTCAATAATTATATTGTAATTTACGTCATCACGCCCCGAGTCGATACCGACTAAAATCGAATTCCCACAAAATCGTGTAACAGCCGTACTGCCGCAACGCACGGTCATTTCCACTAGTATATATAATCTCTAAAATATATTTTGTCAAATATAATGTTATCATGGAAGGCAAAATACAAAAGACGAATAAAACTAAAGTTAGTCGTTTCAATAAAAAGTGTTTTTTCATATAACTATGCTAAATAGTTTTGGCGACCTTACTTGTTCTATATATATATATACACATATATATACACACACACATATATATATATATATATATACACACACACATATATATATACACACACACATATATATATATATATACAAAGTAAAGTTAAGTATTTTTATAAGTTCGATATGTATTAACGGGTTACTATAAAAACAAAGTCACCATTGGGTCCACTAAATATTCGGAATTCGTTAAATAAATGAATTTTAAATTGTCCAAGTGTGTAACACCTCGAAATTTCAAGGAAAATGATGGAAAACAAAGTTCTAACGCGAAAGGAAGTTCTCGCACGAGAATTCCACGCGAATAGATGGGAATCATATAAATAGGTAAGAACACTTATTTGACCCCTTACTAGCGTGAAAACTACTGCAGCTGGAGAGAGAAAGCCGCGTTGTAGAGAGGAAGTGAAGATTTGAAGTGTTTAAGGTATGTAACTCATGTAGTAACTCATGTTATGTACTAAGAATGGTTTATGATCAATTAAATGCATGAATGTGTAGTCTTGGTTCGAAAAGCTCTCGGGAAAGTTGATTTGGTGTTAGAATCTTCAAGAGCTGACCTTCTAGCCCCTTTTTATGCAAGTCTATATGTTTTGGGGCTATTATGCATACTAAAATGCTTGTTTGTGCTTGTGATGATGTTGTTTATGGTGTTGAGCATGTTAGAACAACGTTAGACGCGATGAGTTGGGTTTAGGCGAGAAACTCGTTAATTCTCTCACGAGTTAGGTCGATTGTACCATAAGGGATTTCAGATTTTGTGAAGTTATCGAGCGATGTGTAAGTTCTAGCTTGACATATTGTTCTCGCAATATATGTATGTTCTCACGCGACTAGGTATTTTGCTGAGCAAGGGTTGACTTTAATGATCTTCTCGCGCGAGATATTGATGTCGTGTAGGCTAAGTTCTCGCCTGATTTGCTATGTATATGTTATGTTATCTCGCGTTCTATCTTTTTCGAAAATGATAAAGTTTTATGTTATGTCTTTAATCGGTATGTTATGTATTACTATAAGTAAAGATTATGTAATGAAATCGGAAGATAATGATAACGAAAAGTGGAACGCAATTAATGAATGAAAGTCTTGCAACAAAAAATTTAGAAGGTTCATAATTCCTTGTGCTGGTTTGTTGCTCAACTATCTACGGCTTAACTAGCCTAAAAGGATGCACACAGGGTCTAATCGTAGATATTGACCATGTATGAATGGGGGTACACGATCCATGTGTTGGTTAGCTTAACTGTGAGTGGTCGTAATGGTCCAGAAGGATACTCAAAAGAGTCTAATCCTTGAAACTGGCCACGTATGAATGGAGTTACACAATGCTTGTGATCGTTACCTCAAGTATGGTGGCTGTAATGGTCCAGAAGGATACCTACAGGGGTCTGATCCTCGTGATCGACTACTAACGGAATGGAATCTTTGTTATGACGTGTAATACCCTAAACCTTAATATAATAGTACTACATGCGCGAAATATGAAAATTTTCCTTTCATATATTGTCGTATGAGTAAGATGACTATTTGGATGATGAAATGTGATGTCAAGATTTTACTATTTTAAGAAACCATTAAATAATAATAAAATATTTAATTTTCGATCTTACTTCGTTTTTACCGAAACTTAGATCGATTTGTAGAAAAAAATGAGATCGTCCCAACGACGTATTTGAAATTTTATAAAACTTTATAGTTTAAAAGTTATGACGGAAAACGAAGTCAGCAGCTGAATTAATTATAAGTAAGCAAGCAAGCAGGCTGGTCAATAAGTAAGCAAGCAGCCAGGCTGCTCACTTGCATCCCACATCGACATAAGAATGGAATTCAGCTGCGTGCCTACTTACTATAAACAGAAGCTAATAGGTTTCCTTCAAAATATAATTTTTCTTGAGTACTCAACACCCTACCGGGTGTTGTTAATAGTCGTTTTTGCTTGAGTAGAAGCACAGGTAGAGAGACTACATTAAATTGCCATAGATAGTTTTAAGGTATGTTCTCATTTAAGTTATATCAAGTTAAATATTATATATTTTAGTATTATTATTAGGATTAGTATTAGTATAGTATTATGATTGTTAGAGTTAGGTTTTAGGTAGCCTAGCCTTAGTTAGGCATGGACTGATCACCCATGCTTAAACAAGGTAGTGCTAGCTAATATCTAACCATGACAATGACTAGTTAGTTGTACCATTGCCTAACCTAGGATTAGTTAAATTGTACCAGGACCTTGAGATATCACCAGATCTTACTAGGAATTGATTATTAATTGTTGAGCAACTGTTAAACAAGTGAGTTATCATGACTGTTTTCAAAACTGTGATAATATACTCGTTTTATCTGTACTGGTAATAATTATAATGCTTACATATATGCACGGGTTGGTAGGGGTATACAGGATCCTGATATATTTAATGGGGTGTGTCAAATTGGCTGAACAAAGGATCGGGTTCCTTGTATGCATCAGGCACATGCTCATACCTATTTGACGGCTGGGAGGGTCTGACAAACCCGTTGTCGGTGTGGTAAAACTAGGAAAGCCACTGTGCCTATGGACCCAAATATCACAACCGATATTCTATGCATGTCAAAGTTAATTTTGTAAACTGTATAGCATGAGCTAGCATTAGCTGACATATTTTTGACTATATGTATCATAGGTAACCAGTGAGACTTCTCTAGGAACGATAGTGAAATCTAGAGCTGTCAAAGTTTATAGTTGTTTGATATTATAATTAAATAATGTATTGTACCCAGAATGTTTTATGTTTGAAATGTAAACTCAGTTTGCTTTTGCTATAAGTTTTATGAAGTGTGCACGCACGCCTGGGTTTCGGGTGGGGTGTCACATTTAGTATCAGAGCCTAAGGTTTTAGCGAATTAGGTATTATAGAAATGCCTAACCTTTAACCAGTAGAGCTCTATAAGATTAATCTTAGATTCATGTTGTGCCAAATAGCATGTTTTAAGAAAAATTACTCATGTTCCTTAGAATGACGTAAGATAAAATAACATGCGCCATGCCTTTGTATTCCCTGAATGTATTATATAAATGAATCTATGTAACATAACTGTTATGTTATAAGTATGCTTAGCACATACCAGTGACTTCAGTATAATTATATAAACCTATAGGTAGGTGCAATATCTGAACATAGAGATGATCAAGGGTCTAGAAATGAACAAGGATCTAGAAATGAACAAGGATCTAGACATGAACAAGTTTGTAGCAGGACGGAAGAAAGTTCTCATAGGACTCAAACTTCCTCCTATAGTGTTAGATCTCGATCTAGTATGAACCCAAATGATGAGGCTATCCATAACATAGTAGTGGAAGTCGCAAAGACATTAACTAATACACAAACTAGTAATGCTGATAAATCATAAGATCAACTTGAAGAAAGCTCTGTTGCTTCCACGCCTGTACAAGAAAGGGAAAGAATGGAAGGAACCAAATCAAAGTAATGCACCTATAAGCACTTCATGTCCTGTAAACCTCTGCCCTTCGGCGGAACAAAAGGAGCCGTGGAAGCTTAAGACTGGCTAAATCGGATGGATTCAGTATTAGATGTTTGTCATCGTAACAATAACAACAAAGTACGATTCGCTGTACATATGCTTGAAGGTGAAGCCCTTCACTGGTTGAACATTGTAGACCGAACCGAGGGTAAAAAAGTCAAGGAAATAAACTGGGAGGAATTTTTTCATAAGTTTCTTGCTAAATTCTACCCTCCTAGTGAACTGAACAACTAGAAGTGGAGTTCTTCAAGTTGAAACTAGGAAACGAGACATACCGAGAGTATGTCACTCGTTTTAATGAAATATCTCGACTTATTCCACATCTAGGGACAACTGAGGAACAACTAATCAATTGGTTTATCTGCGGTTTACCATTTGAGAAGAGGGTTTTCATTAAATCCAAATCCCCCAAAACCTTTTCAGAAACGGTTGAAGCCAGCTGCTATCATGGCCGTCGAGATGATACGACGACAAGCCGAATCTCCTTCACCAAAAAGAAAATGGTAAGAAGGAAAAGGGGACACCAGGAATAACAGCTTCAAGAAACCTAGAGAAATGCCTCAGTGCAGATTTTGTAAGAAGAATCATCCAGGGTCGTGTCATATACAACCATGCCCTAATTGCAAAAGGATCGGGCATCTTCTTCAAGAATGCAAGGAGAAGAGAAAATGTTTTGAATGTGGAGATTCAGGACATTTGAAACCTAATTGCCCAAAACTTCAAAATGACGACAATCAGCGACCAAATAAACCTAAAGGGCGTGCATATGTGTTGACCACAGAGGAAGCCCGTATACTCCAGATGTGATTAGTGGTACGTATCTTGTCAATAATATATATGCACGCGTATTATTTGGTTCTGGTGCCAATAAAAGTTTAGTATCAAATACCTTTAGGCACTATTTGAACCAAGTATCATAAAATTTAGATCAAACCTTTATAGTAGAAATGGCTGATGGGAGTCAAAACAAAATCACCAATATTATTAAAAATTGTATCATAAATTTGAATGGTTGTCCATTTCCTATTGATTTAATTCCTATGGAACTACGAGAATTTGATGTAGTTAGAGGAATGAATTGGCTAGTCCTACATCACGCAGAAATAGTGTGTGATAAAAAGATCGTTCGACTCCAGTTACCCAATGGCAAACGGTTAACCATATTAGGAGATCGTGCTTGAAAAGACTAAAAATCTCATCAGGATAGCACAAGCACAAAAAGATATAAGAAAAGGATGTATTATCTTTTTGGCCTATTGTGTAAACACCACAGAGAATAAGAAGATTGAAGACGTGCCACTAATACGGGAATACCTTAAGGTATTTCCGGATGAGCTCCCAGGACTTCCACCTGATAGACAAATGGAGTTTCAGATTGACTTAGTACCTAGGATAACATCGATTGCCAAGTCTCCGTACAGACTAGCCCCAACAGAAATGCAAGAACTCATGAAGCAACTTAAAGAAACAAACAAATAAACAAACAAACATACACAATATATCCCACTCAAAAGAAGGGTCTAGGAAGGGTAGGTGGTGGCGAGTCTTTCCTTTATCTAGAGAGATAAAGAGACCGCTTCCAAAGAGACCCCCAACCCGAGGACGATAGCAAACAAATTATATAGCATACAACACATAGGTATATATAACATAAAGGTTTAGAATAAGCATAGCCAATATTCTTAAGTATATTCATGAGCATAAGATACATCACATAAGCATGGGCATACCTATAAGCATAACAACCCGAAGATAGTGCATACATCAACTAAGTAGCATGTCGATTACCTTTTAATTCTATAAAGGGAAGATGTCGATTACCTACACATCACGTGAGGGGTCACGCATCATGCCTTCCTTTACTCTTCCTACCCACAGATCCCACTAGAAGTCCTTAATTTTAATTCTACGCATCCATGCATTCCTATCCTCGATCATATGCTTAGAGAGGTGCAACTCTACCATATCTCGCCTAATTATCTCGTCCCAAGTCAACTTAGGTCTTCCTATACTCCTCCTACCCTCTAGGGTGATGTTCTCTACTGCTCTAACAGGCACTGACATTGGTCTCCTCTTCACGTGCCCAAACCATCTTAATCTTCCTTCTCTTATTTTATCCGAGATACAAGCCACTTCTAGCCTCTATCAAAACACGTCATTCCTTATCTGATCCAGTCTTGTGTGTCCACACATCCACCTCAGTATTCATATTTCCGCCACCTCTATTTGTCACTCGTGCGATTTCTTTATGGCCCAACAGTCTGTTCTGTATAACATAGCTAGACGTTTCGCTGTTCTATATAGTTTTCCCTTTAGTTCTGCCAGAAACCTCTTATCACATAAAATCCCTGATGCTGCTCTCCACTTGCACCATCCTGATTGAACACGGTGGGCTACATCACTGTGTGTCTCTCCGTCCTCCAGTACGTATGAGCCCAGGTATTTGAACCTAGACGTCTATGGGAATGCCAAACCCTGAATACTGATTTGGGTGTCCTCTTCAGTCTATCCACTAAAGTTATAACGTATGTATTCTATCTTAGAGTGACTTATCCTTAGCCTTTGCACTCTAGTGCGACTCTCCACTGTTCTACCGTCTTGTTAAGCACCCTTTTAGATTCTGATATTAACACAATATCATCCGCAAACAACATGCACCACGGTACTGACTTCTGTATAGACTTGGCCATCTCATCCAACACTACTGTGAAGAGAAATAGGCTCAATGTCGATCCTTTATGAAGTGCCACTTCCAGCGGGAAGAAGTCTATGTCTCCGATTGGTGCTCGCACACATGTTTTTGCCCCATCATACATATCCTTGATTATCTTGATATACCTCTCTGGTACCCTTCTAAAAAGTCATAGACTTTCCCAAATTAGTTATCACGAAACACTGTCATAGGCTTTTTCTAGGTCAATGAATTACATATAGAGGTCCCTTTTCTTTTCTCTATATTTCTCCATTATCCTCCTTATTACGTGTATGGCTTCTGTTGTAGAGCGCACTGGGATAAATCCAAATTGGTTTATCGCTATCTGAGTTTCACGTCTAATTCTCGTGTCAACAACTCTTTCCCATAGTTTCATCGTGTGACTCAAGAGCTTTATTCATCTGTAGTTTGCGCAACCTTGGACATCTCCTTTTTTCTTATATATGGAGACTATGACACTGCTTCTCCACTGCTCTGGCATCTTTCCAGTCTTGAAGATAGTGTTGAATAACTCTATTAGCCATTGTAGTCCCTCATCTCCCAGGCACTTCCACACTTCAATCGGTATGTTGTCTGGACCCACCGCCTTAGCCCTCCCCAATATCTTAAGAGATCTCGTAACTTTATCGACTGTGATGCTTCTACAATAACACTAATTTTGTTGCGTTCTTTGAGTTGTTTGATCGATCTTTGTTTATTGATTAGGGCTCCTTACATTGAAAAGGTTATTGAAGTAAGTTATCCATCTCACCTTGATATCTCTCTCCTTCACCAAGACCTTTCCATCCCCAGCCTTTATAAACTTCACCATTCTCAAGTCCTGTCTTCACTATTTGGATGATGGCATGTGATGTCAAGATTTTACTATTTTAAGAAACCATTAAATAATAATAAAATAATTAATATTTGATCTTACTTTGTTTTTAACTAAACTTAGGTCGTTTCGTAGAGAAAAATAAGGTCGTCCCAGTGACGTATTCTAAATTTTATAGAACTTTACACTTTAAAAGTTATGAGGAAAAACAAAGTAAGCAGCTGGATTAATTATAAGTAAGGAAACAAGAAGCCTAATCAATAGTAAGCAAGCAGCCAGGCTGCTCCCTTTCATCCATACCAATGGAAGAATGGAATTCAGTTGCCTGCCTGCTTTCTATAAATAGAAGCTAATAGGTTTCCTTTAAAATATAAGTTTTCATAAGAACACTCTATTATAAAGGAAATCTTGAGTACTCAATACCCTACTAGATGTTGTTAATAGTCATTTTTGCTCGAGTAGAAGCATGGTAGGGGGACTCTACATCATATTATCATAGATAGTTTTAAGGTATGTTTTCATTTACGTTATATCAAGTTAATTATTATTTATGCGGGATCGGTGTTTGTTTCTCAACATAATAGTTTCTTTATAAACTCACTAAGTCTCACTCGTTTGATGATGCAGAATCTCTAGCTAAGTTGATGATAATATGCTAAGTTAATGAACACAAGAATTGGTTTTTCAAGATACTTATATATATTGTTGGGTCTGATGAGGCTGGTGCAACCAAAACCCAATACTTAGCTTTATTTTGGTACATCTACAATGGACTTCCGAAGACGACGCTGCATTTCCGAAGCCAAGTCAAAAGCCTTCCGAAGGCAAGCAAGAAGAACTTCCGAAGAGAGTTACTCTTCGGAAGTACCATGAAGGCAAAGATAGGAAGCAGCTGATTCTGAAGAAGTTGTTTCTTCCGAAGCCAAAGTGACTTCAGAAGACTTCATGTCTTCCGAATTACACTTACCTTCTGAAGAACCAACTGTGACTAGTGCATAAAAGTAAGGTACCTATCAGTATAGTCAACTACTTTACTGACAGACTGCATGGAGCTTCTCCATGAGGGTATGTTTGACCTTACTTTATCCACTGTTCATCCATCTTAGATTAGTACAGTCACCATACTTAGTTGGTGACAAAAGGCAAGTCATGGACTTGTCATGACCACCTAATTATAGGATAATACATTATCTTAGTTAACATACTTCTAGCAACTGTAGTATTTTATTTAGTTGTATTTTCCAGCTGGTTTTCCAAGTATAACCGGCTGTAGATAGTAGTATATATAGTTCTACTTGTAAGCTCATTAGAACAAATGCTAGCATAGAGTCTTGTAATCTTTGAGTTGAGAATTAATATATACAAGTATCTTGAAAAACTTATCTTCGTGTGTTGCTTGCTTAATATATTACTATCAACTCTTAGAGCATTCTGTTATCATCATCCAAGTGATATCAAGTGAGTTTAAGAGAGAATCATTGCGTTGAGTGATTTGTAACGATCCTGCAATTGGTATCCGAGCATCCAGGCTCTTGATTGTGAGAGCTTACCATCCCAAATCATCTTGACTCTTCACTCATACACTCATCCCACTCAAAATGGCCACGAACCAAAAATCACCATAATTTGAATTAGGAACGATGACTAAAGCTCCTATCATTACTCCTGAAAATTTCATATCCTGGAAGATGCGGATTGAAGGCTTCATCAAGTATCAAGACATCTAAATGTGGAGATCTATCGTTTATGGTCCTTACAAACCAAAGGTGTCATCACCCGATGGAAAAGGTGCCATGATAGAAAAGGATGTCGAAGATTACTCAGATGAAGACTACAAGAGGCTAGACATCGATAGCAAAGCCATGACTGTATTGCTTACAGCCATACCAAACTCCATTATGCTAGGCTTTGAGCACTGCAAGACAGCCAAAGAACTCTTAGATGCTTTGACTCAGATGTACTCTAGTTCTAATGACTCCAAGAAAGATTCCATGAAGCAACAGTTTGAGAACTTTACTTATATTACTGGTGAAACTCTTAGCCAGCAATATTTCAGGTACGTGGATCTTATCTCTTCACTTTAATCAGTTGGAGTTTCTCTTGAGAAAAGAGACCTAACAAGGAAGTTCATGAATGTACTTCCTCAAGAGTGGACATTTTATTATGTCTCTATCAAGAGATCAGAGAACTTAAATAGTCTCACAGTGACTGAACTATTCAGTATTCTTGATGGATACCGTGTAGAGATGGAGACTCAAAAAGGTCATCAGATGAATAGAATATCTGGTCCTTCCACTAGCAATGCTCTTCACGTTGCTGAAGGACCAAGATCCAGTCAGTCCCAATTATACCTAAACTACCATCAACAGCCTAATCCTTCCACTGGGCCATACATTACTTTTCCTGAAACACCCAAGTCTCAGCAGGCTCAGCAAAATTCCATCCAGGACAGCTGTGCCTTTGTTTCAGGAAATGATCACTCTAGTGACTTTCAATTATGCTTTGATGATCTAGAGTGCTTTAGCCCAGATGATGTGGAGTACATGGACATTGTCCAGCAGATGGCCCTCTTAACCTACAGAGCCAAGAAGTTCTTCAAAAGAACAGGAAGGTAGTTCCCTCAGAATCCAACTAACAACAAGTTTGGTTTCGACAAGACTAAGGCAAAATGCTACAACTGTAGCCAACTTGGATACTTTGCTAGGGAATGCAAGGCTCCAAGATCCAACCCTGGAGTCCCACAGGCACCTCAACATCCTGCTTCAACCAAAGCTACAACAAAGCCTACTGAGCAGCAATCTGCAGCAGTTGCTCAAGAAGTGGATTGGAGCTTCATGGTGTAGGATGTGACTCCGGCTCAGGCACTTATGGCTGGAACTGATGAAGAAAAAGTATATGAGCATCTTTACACCCCAGCTTGTGTTAAAAAGGTTAAGATGTATCAAGAATATAACAAGGAAATTAGATCTGATATTGAGTCCTTAAACGATCCTAAAATCTGATTTCAAAAGGGCTGAATCTGACTATAAAATGAATTTTGATGAGTTAGAGAAAATAGTCTCTGTTTTGAAACATGAAAACACTAACTATAGGACTCAGATCAAAGATTTAGTTTTCAAACTGACTGAAGCTCAAGCGAAGCTAGTAATAACTGAGGCTCAAGCACAAAAGTATGTCATTGAGGAACATAACTTCAAGACCATTCTTGCATCATCCTCCCACTCTAAGGATTGTTACCAAAACAAGAAAGGGTTGGGAACCAATTAAATTGCTCCACCACACTCATTTATGTCTATACGACAACCAAGGTGTGGTACTGAAGAGCAAGAGGTTCCATCTATTGACCCTCAGCCCTTTGAGCGGAAGGATGATTCAACCACTACTGAGAAGGGTAAGATAGAAGATCTGACCCACACTGCTGAAACTAAACCCCTGTCCACCAAAGAGAGAAAAAGAAGAGCAAAGGCAATAAGGAGAACTGCTAAGAAGGTAGCAGAGTCAAAGTTGAAGATAGACCCCAAGAAAAAGGGTGTTTTCATCTCAACGGGATTCCAGTTAGTTGGAAATCCTAACTCTAAGGAGTTGAGTAGTACCAACTCACTTCCTCAGAAAAGAGATCAAAATCTACAAGAAAAAGATGGTGAGACTATGAAATGCAAGAAACAATAACCATCTATTCCCAACAAAAGGAAGGTTCAATGCATATTTTGTGGCTTGCAAAATAATATGGCCAAAGATTGTTACTACAATCCTGCAAGCAGTCACTATGCATGTCATACCCAGAAGGAAGGAGCCAAGGAGGACTTCACATTTGGACCATTTCAAGTGGCCTAAGTGAAAAAGAAAGGAAAATTTGTCTCTGAAGCCGAGCTACTCTCGAAAGATAACTCTTCCAAAGGGAAAATGGCTTCGGAAGACAAATTGAAAATTTCTATGTTTTCTTCCGTAGCAAAATTTTCCTCGGAAGCAAGTTCTTCCGAAGACATAGGAGCTTCGAAAGAAAAACAAAGAAACAAAAACCTTTCCCTGAAATCTTTCGAGAAGAAAAATCCTTCAGAAGAAAAGGTGGTTGTGACTTCTTCCAAGTACAAAGAAGCCTCGGAAGCAAATCTGACTGCTCAAGCCTTCTCTAGCTCATCAACATTGGTCAACCACAGGTTGGAGCGAAAGATCATACATGATGCTGTAGCCCAATCCTCTTCTTCAAACAATGAAGCTGGACTATCATACATTCATTTTGGTTCAATTACTTCTGAAATGGAACAGTCCAAGACCAATGAAGCTTGGGTTTCCAACAAAAACTAACTCTTTCATCTTAT
>BJCN01311978.1:0-28123 GCA_018326445.1 Flaveria brownii
GCCACCCGTCCGCCGCGCCGCCACGGGTCCGTATATGCATCTATCTATATGTGTTGTTGGATTGTAGATGCATCTATCTATTGTAGATGAATGCTTATATGTATCTCTTTGAGCTCGTATACGCGTCTATCTATATGTGTTGTTGGATTGTAGAAAACTTGTAAAATAGTGTTGACTTTTTTTTAAAAATGATCCATCCTGATCCGAACTCATCCTGATCCAAACCCATATTGACCCAAACCCATCCTGGTCTTTTTTTCTAAATGACCCATCCTAACCCAAACCCATCCTGACCTAAATCCATCATAACCTAACAACCAACCCAATCCAACCCACCCATTTTGCCGCCTCTACCCTGGACTATACTGGAATCCATCAATCACAACTACCACATCACAGTTACCCTGAACTATCCTGAAACATCCAAAAAACTGGAAATCCTACCCTGAACTACCCTGAAACTTTTCTTTTAATATTAAAATAATTTAAAAGATAATTAAAATTAAAGCATTATACATATTTAAAAATAAAATATTACATAATTAAAAATAAAATAGTACATAATTAAAACTAAAACATTACAAATATTAAAATTAAACTATTCCTCGTCCGAATCGAGGTACTCTAGACCTAAACTTGAATGATTTTGTTTAATTGTTGTGTTTGTATGACTTTGTTTGAGTTTGTGTAGATAATATTGTGTATGTGTGTGAATATTTATAGTGTAAATTATTTTTCTGGCCTCCAACGGTCATTGTTTTAGCAGTTAGAATCGGCTACTATCGGCGATTGGAACCCGACCCAAGGTACCCGGGTACCTACCCAAGAGAGTGGCGGCGGTGTACCCACCCGGTAGGCCATACCCGAATTGTCCTTCGGGCACCACCCCCTCCTCCCTTATATTCGTTGTTTTCACATGTACAACTATTAATGCACGAATTACAATGAAAAACAGTACAAAGCATTTGCACGCATCTGACAGAATGTTCATCTACTTGTATTGCCAAGTACCATATGATGTGATGCTTATCATTACTCTCAAATGAGTCCATCTTTATTTTTTTACCGGCTAAATGTTGCACTCCACCCTCAAAAGGGACACCCTAAATCTCGAACCCTAGCCTCTTGGTTGGGCCTGGGGGAGACCGTCTTAACCACCTCCGCTATCTACTTGGGACAAATGACTCCACCTTTGCAAAACTTGTTGAGGCATATTGCGTATACTTGTTTATCGTTTACATGTCCCTTCTTCACACATCTTAACTTTGGTACATGCTCACTACTACGACATAATGCTCGTACTGCTAGGAATCAGGACTGTCCATTTTAAGGGTAAGCGACTTTGCTAGCAAAGTCCATAATGCAGTGAAAGACGCGTTTTTGGTTATGCCTATGTAACAAAAATGAATATATGCACATGTACTTCAAACAAAATATTTGCGAAATACACAGAAAAAATAAGCCAAACACTGCATTGCATGTAGTTGCATAGGACAACCAAACAACGTACAAAACAAGCATCTTTCAAGAGGAAAAAATGACACCACCGTATTAGACATAGTGAAGTGAACAAGACTGGAAAAAATACATATCTGTGCATGTAGATGAAGCCAAAACCTATATATATGTTTACATGAAACACAATACATATTTATATGACAAACTAGATTAGAGAAAACTACGTATTACACAAGTTAAATAGTTGAATACATTTGATAGGAAGAAAGTGAAAGAATATAAGAAACATGATTGTTCAATTGTATTAATTGATTTTATTATTAGTTAACATATACATTTATTAGTTTTCTCATTTCTTTTACTAGGTCAATTAACTAAAACGAATGTACCATATCAATTTTAAAATTTTTGTAAGCATATTAATCAAATTAATTTATTTGGTTAATTGGTTTGGACGAAAAAGCATTCAATAGAAGCTTAGAATTGTGTCATGTGTCATCTAAGTTACTTTTTAATTTGAGTGTGTAGCTTCGATTACAAAATCCCAAAATACATAGCTTTTGAGAGACGAACATGTAAATTACTCATTATGTACTTGTAATTTTCAAGAACAACGGTAACCCTTAATATACGTGATTGTACGATTATCGGGGCAATGATTATACACGAGCCAAAGAGCTTACCAATTCTACCTCCTCGGCTAAGCGTTTAGGCCCTCCAATCGCGTTCACAATAAGAAAGATAAATAGGTGACGGTAAAGTAAAAATAGTACTTGTATTTCATTTATTAATTGTCCATACATATTTTAACTCTTTTACTAAAATATCATTATTGATTTTGAGCCGCTAATCAACTACTATAAAGATTTTGGTTGATTGGCGTAATTCTTTCAAAAGTAATTTATGGTATGAGCTTGTGTCATCAATGGTGACAATATAAGTTAATATATTAATGTATCGGTCCTCAAGAGGACACGTAGGTGCATGGGCGGACCTATGTTAAGCTGAGGGGTAGCGGAGCTATCCCTCAATTTTTTACGGGTAGTGTAAAGAGAAAAAATTATGGTTTTATGTAAAATAAAAAATAAAAATTAATGTTTTACGTTACCCCTGAGAAAATAGTACGTTACCCCTAATTTTTTTTAAGCTCAACACTTCATAGAAAGTTTTATAGTTTATAAAACATGTAACGCATTAAACAAAAGCCATCCATCGATAACCTAATCAAAGATAAAATTAAAATAAACTAAAATTAAACAAAAGCCATCCATCGCCCCATAACCCCATCGACCCTTCGTCCCTTTCCACAGGCTACAGCTAGTCAGTCATCATCCACTCACACTGTTGATCACCCCACGTCCCCACCGCCGATCGTCCAGCTAACCACCACCAAACTGCCGCCTGTTGCGACTATCGTTGCCACCACCCACATGTAATCTTTCATCAATTCACCGTCCACTTCAAACTAACATTTCTAGTTTTTTTTTCTCTATTACAATATGAAATTAAAAATTTAGGGTTTATGAAATTAAAAATTTAGGGTTTATGTTATTTAATGTCTAATATTTAAGTGTTATTTGTTATAAAAATTAATGATTATTTGGTTTAATTTATATATTTGGGGTTTATGCGATTTAGTATATGAAGTAGGGATTTGAAAGATGAATTAAAGGTTTGATATTAAAACTAGGTATTTGAATTGTATTATTTCTAACTAAAATTTGTAAATCTTATTTAGTTATTTGTTATAAAATTAGGGATTTGAAATATGAACAAACAAGTATTTATTGAAAAAAATTTCATAAAAAAAATTCAAAAGTATGATATTGGTTATAATAATAATTATAATATTGGATCAACAACTCCTTTGAGTTCAATTCCTTCAAGTTCAATTCATTTGAGTTCAATTCCCTCAACCTTAAATCGATTTGATTTAAATAATTTTCCTTCAAACCCTTTTATTAATATAAATGTATGGTAAAAAAAATTTTACGTTACCCCTAAACTTTACTTCTAGATCCGCCACTGCGTAGGTGGTAAGGTGTCTCCTTTTTATTCAAAATGCATGCGTTCAAATTCTTCAAAGTACAAATATAAATGAGTAATGGAATTGCCAATGATCTCATGGTATAATGGTTTAAGGGAGAGGTGGGAGGTTGTCTTTTTTGAAAATCCAAGGTTCTAGCTCTGACATTGCGAATGATCACTAACTTGGTGTTAATAACTATCAACCACTAACTTTACGTTCAAAATAAAAAATGATTAATAGAAGTAGAATACGAGTAATTCTAAAAAATATATATCAATAGAAAGGTGATAAATTGTTTAGGCTTTATAACTAATGTGATTATGACTTATAAGTGATATGATTCGCCAAGCTTGTTGTCTATACTAAAAGAACATATACAACATAAAATAAAAGAGTTTATCAGTATGCTGCTCTTATTAATAACAATAATGACGTAGGTGCTATAAAATCCCAAGCTAAACTAATGTCTAACATCCATAACTTCTTTAGACATGTCACATATAGGTAGCCAACCCTCTTAATCTCTTTGATGAAGCCAAAAAGAAAAATAGGTTAGTCTAGGGTTAGATATGGAGTTGCATAATGGTTTCTTGTAATTTGTCACTTTGATGACCATATGATATTAAAGGGAGAAAACCTTAAAATATGTTTGTTTATTATCATTTGTTACGTTAATCTTCATGTTTAACAAGTTTTTACCTTTTTAGTTAAAGAAAAGGACACGAGTCCAGTTTATTTTCGCAAACAATCAAAACTATTTTTGAACTGTACAAAATTTGTGGTCTATAGATGATGCTCAATTTCTTGCAATCACAAACACTAGGAGAAATATGCAAGTCTGTTTGTGATGTCAGGATTGAGCTTTCATGTTTTCTGATGATTCACAAACTTTAAAAGCGACATCTTTTGTCAGCATGAAGAGTCTTCCTACATCTAACGAAAACAGATTTACTTCACAATCATGACCATCTTCACATTTGGTTCTAGTGCTCCTTTCATAACAGCTTTGATTAACAGAAGCACGAGTCGTATATTTTTCTCCAATGTCACATGCATGATCTCCAGCCGACAAGAAGGGCATAATTACGACAGGCATAGAGTTCAACACTTAAGCCTCCAGAAATCAAGAATGATTTTTTGAAGCTTTCGTGATCATAACATGTTACACAATGAATGCAACACAACAAACATGAAATAATTAGCAAAATTCATAGAATCATAACTTTTAATCTCCTTAACAGAAAGTTGCAATAGCAAAATAAAATTAATACAAACATATTTGTGTGTCATCCACCAGGTGAAGATAGGCCTCATTTCTTGGATTTCTTTGATGCCCTATTAAAAAATAATTTTCATCACATAAATCATATTAAATCAATATAAATATATGAACATTAAAATCTAATTAGAAACTCACTGTGTAGGTTGTGCAGCAGGAGCTGCAGGCATGGGTGCAGGTGCGGGTGCTCTCTCCTGTGGACCCTGATTGAAAACGAGGACCACAGCACGTATTTAAGGTTTAGGGTTTAAGCAGGTAGTAAAAAAACATAAAACGTTCAAACCTAATAGACCGCCAGAACAAAAGCAAGTTAAGCTTGTTCACGGTTTTGAGAATCTTAAGGTCTGGTTTTGGCAGTTCAAGAGTTTGGTGTGGTTTGGAACTTGGCACAAGCTTTTTAACTATTACTATTTGTAGTTTTATATATTTGGAACATACAATCAAGTATAATTAGGTTATTCATAAACCATCTTTATCAAATAAAGATAAAGATTGAAGATAATAAACTGCCAAAGTTGAACAGTTAAACTACCTAAAAGGTAAAACTGGCTGGTCTGGCTGACCATCTTAACCCCGCTGGCTTAATTGTTGTTCATCAAAACTGTAGGTAGCAGTTTGGAGTTTGGACCATTTTTTTGTCAAACCCGACCAAACAGGTCTGTAAAAACCCCTATAAGTGGCAAAAGAGTGTGTTTTCTAAAAACTAAAAACAATGTTTAGAGTAATATATGATACATTTGGTGTGTGTCAAAATGAGTTTTAGCACTTTTCTTCATCTAAAAACTCCAAACATTTACGCCTGGCGTGTCAAATATGGTAAAAAGTATTACTCAAAAATATTAACAACAAAACTTACAGATAAATATAAACTAAAATATTTTTCTAGACCTGTTTGACCCCATTTTACCCCTATTGCTCATATATCTCTATCGATCCATTTGAAATTATATGGATCATACAAAAATCCTTACAAGTACAATAATAGATGCTAAATATAGTAAAATTACATACATGCACCAAGCATAAGTGGTCAAACATGTTGAATGGGGTTAGAGTTGACCTAGAGCACTAGTCATTAACTTTTCTCAATTTCTTAAAAACAATTAGGGTAGAAAATTATTAACTATTAAGTTAGTTAAGAAACCTTTTCGAGCCCTTTTGTCTACCTTTAAGCAATAGTTATGTTAAGTGTCTGACCCACTGAATGATAAATGTCTTTCAAAAATAAATAGATGATTACTGCAGCCTGTAGCAATAGTTGACTCCACTAAAACAAAAAATTCTATACCTGTGCCAATCGTTCCTCTCTTCTGGCCAATTTCCTTTCTCTGCTAGCCTTGTTTTTTGCACGTTTAGCCTCAAACTGGTCAGATAAGGTCTTCTCACGAGCCTTTTCAGCCTTTGATTTGTGAATGCTTTCCATTAACACACGTTTGTTCTTAAAAACATTACCTTTGACCTTCATGTACATATCATGGTACATATGTTTGTCAATCTTCTTTGCCTCACGATACTTACGAAGCAAACGCCTCAACACCCTCATCCTTCTCATCCATAGAATCTTAGTTGGCAACCTTGCCTCCCTGGTACCCTTACGCTTACCTGAAGGTCAGTTTCATAATAGCATTACAATATCAATTTCCAGTGTTGTAAAAATCGGCGCTAGTCTGCGATTAATCAGAAATCAGGGTGCAACCTTGGCGATTTCATCTAATCGGGGGCACAAATCAGTGGTCGGACCTAGTCGGTCAACATCAGACCTAGCTGGACCCTAGGCGGTCTTAATCGGTCAAAATTTTGTGATTTTGAAGAGAATCCGGTAGGGTTCAGGGGACTTTCTGGCCAGATTCCAGCGAACTTAAAAAATCAGGCTAAAACTTAGGAAATTCTTGCTTAAACTTGGAAATTCTGGCCAAATATGTGTGTGTATATATAACTGAACATTTTTGTTAAAGTTACATATGAAAATGTGCGTATTTATATATAAAATTGAAAATTATATATAAAAGTTTCAATCCTGAGTAATCCCAATTAATTGCTAGTCGGCACCTCACCGCCCGACTAGCGCCTAGTCAATTTCTCTTAAAAATTAAACCATATGTGCGAATATTTAGAAAATACCATATCCAGAATGACGGCCCTTTCTCTTAGCCTCTTTCATGCGCCGTGCACGAGATCGGGAGTGAATCTTGGTTGGCTTCCTGATGATAAAACCATCCTTGACCAACTTCCGGATGTTTTGACCTGAAATCATGGAGCAACAAAAAAACAACTTATAGTGAGCACTCAAACAGCATAACTATGAAGCAAAACAAAGGCATGAAACAATCATCATCCAACCAAAACATAAAGCAAAGCATAATTTAGTTAATATGAAAACAGGCACGAAACTTAATTGTCTCAGATATTAAATAGCTTGTAATTGATTTTTGTAGCATACAAACTAAGGTGTCGTTTGGTTTGGGGGTTGATTATTAAGCTATGTGTTTGAAAGTAATACAGTTGTATTTGGTTTAAGGTTATAGCCTTATAGGTTTAAGAAACACCACCCTCAACCCCAATATGAAGGTTTAAAGGAACCTTGGTAAGGTACTGGGTTAGTTAACCACTCCCTGCATTGATGCATATAACTAACAAGTCACTATCTCTTACTCCTAGATGCCATCATCACACTTGCTCTCTTTTCTCTGTTCCGTCCCCGCGGTTAACATTAAAACACAAATGCGGCATTGTGGGGTCACCATCCCCCGTCACACACCCCAAATTCTTATTTTTTTCACTGATTTACTAACACCCAGTTTTTTAGCCAAGCTCCTAAAAAAGCTAGAGAACCATGTCACTAAACTCACCAAAGACTTCAGTTCTCTCCTGCAGGTCATCAGAACCGTAACACAAGATGAAAGTTTCAATTCAATAGGATGAACAAAGGTTCTATTTGAGAGAAAAAAATTGGTTCAATCGCCGTTTGTCTCTGTTAAGTCAGTTATGATATTGAGTGATACAATCCAAATAGATCAGTTCATGTGTATCAAGCATGTTCCTACAAGGTGATCCGTATTGTTTAGCAGTGTAGGCGACCCAAAGAGTAACTTGTTGCGCACTATGCTAAACAGTAGGGTTAAGTTCTCCAAAAATAAAGAAGGAAAAGTGAAAGATACAAACTCAGAGATAAGCTGGTCCGTTTCCAAAATACCCATATTATAAAACAAACGAAAATTTCAAATAATCATACCTTCCCTCTATCCTCCTTTTTTCAGACCTATACCCATTTCCAAACCAAACTACAATCATATCTTCCTATACTTTGCACTCTCCAACAATTTGAATCACAAAATTGTCCTGATGATGACGGTAACATTTACAAGAAACAGAAAACCACCTATTTAGGTATGAAGTGCATAATATGATAATCGTTACTCAAAAAGAACTGCAGCCAAAAAAGCAAACAAACGTATGCCAATAACAGAAAAGCGAGGCATTCATAAACACAATATCATCCCTAATTAGCTCATATCAACAAGCTGAAATTATTACAAAACAAAAAAGAACAATTCGAAGTGCGATAGGTTTAATTTACGAAACAATAACAGCTTCTACCATCACAAACTCATAATAAAAATCATCATGATGATATCCAATCGCATACACACATCGCAAGCAGTAAATTAAATTTACAAAACAACAACAGATTCTATCATCATGACAACAATACAGACAGCAATAACAGATCACAGCTCACAAGCATGTCCGCTACATACATAAACAAAACGTTACAACCTCAATTACAAACAACATCTGATTCATTCGTCATACTACCAACACAAACAATGAAAGCCGATGAAAAACAGGTAAACGGAGGACATACGAGAGTTAGCCATGGAGATCTCATTGCATTCGTTTGGATCGAGCCACACCTTGCCTTTGCCGCACTTGAGGACGCTAGCGGCGAGCCTCTTCTGTAGCTTCAGCGACACCATTTCGTCGTCACGGCGGTGAACTGAACCAGAGGGCTAGGGTTTTGCGTTATCGATAACGTTTGTGGTAATATTCTTGTTCACTCGTTCGTCGCATAAATGGGCTTTAGGAACTTGTAACGAAAACACGTTCTAATGGGCTTTTGTTTAAAAGTTTCTAACTTTCTATAATGAGATGCACAAAGCCACAAACTAGTTTATTTTTTAATAACAGGTACGTGTTTAGCTCTGAAATTTTATTCCGGTCCTTAGTTCCAGTCGAATTGTGAGCAAATCTCGACACTGCTAGTGAAGCTCTACGACGGAACATTTCCATTATAGAGCCAATCCACATCTCTCTCTATATATATATATCCTCTCTCTATATATATATCCTCTCTCTCTCTCTCCAGTCGGTATATGGACTCTATCCTCTCTCTCTCTCTCTCATCAAATTTTTTATATGTTCCGAGTAGGGTTGATCGTGTCTTTACCTATTCAATTCGGGTTAAACCGGTTTCAACAAAGAGGATTGTAAATTGGTCCTCACATGTTGTTTATATCAGCCCCACATCAGTTATGGTTTCCGGTTCAGGTCTCATTTTGACTTAAAAATGGTTTTTATTTTGCACCTGTTAAGTATTAAATTTCAATTCATCTACTTGTGTGAGGAAAATGTATTATTGCTATAGTGTGTATTTAAGATTGTTTATTAACATTAGTTATCTACTTAATGTATATAACAATAAGCTATTTTGAATGTAGCTAATTCACAATGTTTACCAAAAATGTTTATACGATAATATATGAATCAAATAAGTTGTTTTAAACAAGCGGATTAGTTGTAATAACGTGTACTTTTTAACGTTTTTGATGAAGTTTCATCTAAGAAACAGTAAACTGGCGGGATGATCATTGTCTTCGTCTCTCCATACGCATTCCAACAAAACACATCCAACGGGGTTTGTCTTTTGACAGGAAACAACTCCACTTCTAATAAAGTTATGTTTCTACAAGGAATCGAGTCGCTACAACCAAAATGCATCGGTGGACTTCTAGCGTTGTATGTCCCTTTTATGTTCCTGTACTCGATGTTAGACACCACCACTGCTGATGTTTGGTTCGAGCATCGTTTTATTGGGCAGTAGAATTGGTCTATTATAATCGGATTCCTCACATTTTCCATTAATATGTTTTCATATTTCACTCGATTAACAGCCCCATAGCCACCTTGCCATGTCTTGATCCTAACCCCGTTCTTTGCATTCTTTATCGTCGAGTCCTTCACCGTGATGTTTGAAACCCACGCTCCTGAATTGTGGTTGCCTAAACTCCCTATACTAATACATAAGTCCATAACAATATGATATTGTATATGACAAATGTAAATTCATCAAAACAATTGCTACAATAAGAATGTCTATAGTTACCACCAAAGATGTTACCTGATCCCGTGACCATGTACACAAGTGATGTTCTTTATGTCCACATCACAACAACCGGATCCAATCGACACACAGTCGTCACCTGCACGCAACCAAATTTGCTTAATCAAATCACGCAAATGCGACCATTTAAGTGCACTACAACTTATGTACCATTGGAAATGATCGAGTTGCGAATTTTGACATCCTTGGTGTTCTCGATGTGAATCCCGTCTGTGTTTGGGCTCAATGCTGGCGCGACTATGTTAATCGATTCGACATGAACGCGTATGCATCTATCAAACCTCAAGTTAAAATGAGGGCTATCTTTGATCTTGAGTTCTTGTAATGTCAAATTTGTGCACATAAGGAATCTTATGGCCTAACATGAAAAATTATAATATCTTGATTATTGCAATGATATATTTATAAGCGCGAAAAGAAAACTAAGTTTTTTATTTTATTCTTGAATATGTGTAGAAAAATATGTACGCAAATGAGATACTTGATGAAGTGGATAGACGTATGATTATTAACGGAGTCACTTACACTTGGGCTATCACACGATCCTCGTAATGTCGAGCCATTTGGACCCTGTAACGTTGTAGCATTTAAATGTGCATTAGTAACATGAACACCAAACAAACTAGCCTATTTTTAAATAAATGGATGGAGCATCTTTTGTTAGCCAAATGAGTCGATTTGGGTCTAAGTTATATGAATAGGTAACTATTATGATACCCGTTAAAATAGAAAGTCTACTTAGAACATGTTTAAATAGGTGAGCACTAGAGTTATAGAATGAGTAAAACCAACCACCTACCGGTTAGCATTGACATGACCATTGTCATCACTTCTTACCAGAATGCAATTGATATATTTTCAAAATGACATGTACTTCACTCAATAATGATGTTACCTATCAGCTAACCTGACTTGACCCACTCATTTATACGAAGCTTATAAAAAGGGTCTTCATATAGAGACACCCACCCAGATAAATCGACACCCTCCTATACGTCGCGTATGGGTCCATACACAACGTATATAGTCGAAAACACTGAAAACGATAAAAATTCAGAGAGGCTGTCAAGGAGCTATATGCCCCATATAACCCTATACGACCCCCTATACGACACATATAGGGTTATACGACGTGTATAACAAATTTCGACACTGAATACGAGAAAAAATTCAGGGGGCTATCAGAGGGGTTATACGTCCCGTATAGGGCCATACGACCCCCCTATACGACGCGTATTGGTCTATACGACCCGTATAGAAATTTTGAGGTGTCCAAATAACCAAGCTCTATAAAAATGAATGATAAACTCTATAAAAAAACTCAACAGATATAAATTTTCTTTTTATGTCTCCTTTCAAGTCACAAAAACTATAATTTATCATGCGTGATGTGACATGTCATGTTTACGACTATATTATCATCTTAACCAACATAATCGGTAAAAATATCTTTTTAATGCATAAAAAGGCTTATAACTCAGATGAAAAATTACATAGACTTCGTTATCTTTTTATGAGGTTTGTCCTAATATAAAAGTGGTAATAGAACATGAATAAATTCTTAACACTAATTCTATAAAAGTAATGAAGAATGTACCTTATGAGGTTCACACGGAAGATTCCACCATTGTTGTCCTCTACCATCTATGAGACCTTTACCTTTGATGGTCATGTGGTTAACCCTATAAAATACCAACCATTTGTGTCTGTTGTTGTTTTTGGGCCATGACTCTGGTCCATTTGGTGGCATCAATGTTCCATCAACCTTAATTTTAACAATCAAAACATATATAAAATAAAGTTATTTGAATAAAAGGTATAAATTGTAAGTAATTTTAGTTGTAAAGATGTCAAAAGTTATTTTAATTTCTTAAATGAGGTTGGGTCCTTTGTGACATATTTATTTTTGATTATTGATTTTTTAAGCCGGTTTTTTAGTTTAGCTTCTAGCAATGATTCAAGTTATAAATTGTTGACTGATACTGATCTATAATAATAATTTAACCAATATCACTATTAACTTTTATTTTTACTATTAAAAGTAATATATTTGTGTAATAACCATATATTTATACCCAATATACACTTCGTTAGCGTAGGTTTTGGCAAACTGGCCAATAGTTAAGCAAACATCAAGTGTAATTTATGATTATTTTCTATGTTATTTTTAAAAATAAAGGTCGACCGAAATTTAATTTCGTTTTCAACATATTTACCATTATTATTGCGATCGAATCATTTTTAATTGTTGGGTTTGTGACTATTTTATATATATGTTATTTATGATCAATTGTTTATGTTATTTAAAATTTTTTAATAAGTTGAACCAAATATAATTTTAATAGTAATGTATTTGCCACCATTTTTACATCAGAATCATTTTGGGTAGCTAGGTTTGTGACCATTTCATTTTCGTTCACTATATCTATGAGTGCTTCTCTCGGTCATGAAATTTGATCGTTGGTTACCAATTTTTTATAGTGAAAGAAACTAAAAGGGTAGAAAATGACATTCATAGGAAGTTGATATAGAAAAGATGTAACTACCTGAATTATTAATGGATATTGGCAAGGACCTGTGAAAATAATGGATTGGATGATGAAAGAATAACCATGAGGAACCAAAAGAATAGGTGAATAGGTTTGATTTTGACTTTGACTTTGACATGTACAATCCCATGCTTTCTTGAAGGCATTAGTATCATCTTCTACACCATCTCCTATAGCACCAAACTCTCTAACATCAAATATTCCATTACCATTACATATGTAAGGGGAATTAGAAGGTGAAGGTGAAAGATGCATGTGTTTATTCTCATGATCATAATGATTGTAATGATGATGATGGAGTCTTGCTTGTATGTAACAAATGAAAAAGCATAAACAGGATAGCAAACAAGGTATGTAGATTGGAACACAAGTCATTTTAGTTGTTGTATAAGGGAAGGTGGTGACATCCTATATATAGATACCAACTCCAACTTAGCCCGACGAAAATAGATGCCAAAATTGCAAGCGTGTCGGGTAACAAACCTGATTGAAAGTGGTTACTCGCGGTTCAGATCATGGTTAACCAGCCGGTTGTATTCGGTTACATTAAATTAATAAATTCCATAATGATTAGTTATGTGAACATATAGGCTAACGCCTAAAAGTCAAATATTAATCAAATCTATACTATATAATAAAAAATAACTAGGATGCCACATGACACTCTCATACCGCTCCTCAAAAAAATTTTCCCGCCTAAACTAATATATTATTTTAGTCAAGTTTGTTTTAAGAAACTCAATTAATAGTAATAATTCATTTTGTTTTAAATTTAATTTTTTATATTATCGACTTAGTTATATAATCATATTGTTTTTGAACTATACATATATTCTTATAGCTAAATAAGATTCAATTTAAAAAAACTAAAAAGAAAAAAAATATTTATTGATATATTTACTTATTTTAGATTAGTGTGATTTTAATACAACTGGTTTTAATTTTAAATGTGTTAATTATATATTATATTATTCAAAAAAGTATTTGATTATTTATAATTTATAAATGTAACTTTTTATTTTTCATTGTTATAGTAATACGTAACTTAATCATACGAAATATTTATACATTTATGAATTATATTGTTTTCATATTTTCAACCCGTGTATTACACGGGTTTACTAAAACTAGTTAAATATATACCAAAATCAACGGATCAGTAACTGAAGTTATTAAAATTAAACAAGCTAGAAAAATTTCATTCGATATAGAATATAGTTCAAATAAAACAAGTCATGATTTGGCTTTCCATTTCTACGTGTCGTGTTTTTCTTATACGTAGTCTTTAGGATTTTATCATATAATATTATCTTATACAATATAATCTTACAATATCATGTGAGATAAAAAAAAAATCAGAGCAAAGTCTATATTCAAATTATATATATCTTGACTCTCCACTCACGCAAGCTTCTACTGATACACATGCTTATGTGATGATTCTTTGGAAGTTAGTATGCATTAACATGCCGTTTGTACTTGCAATAATTATACATTTATACGCTCCTTATAAACATTGGTTTATAGATACCTTTGATATATGTACACTTATCATGAACCCGTACATTAAGGACGCACCTTTACTCTCTTGCTAACTTATTAAAAACTATTTTATACTAAAGTAACATAAATGGAGTGACAGAGCCGGCCTATACTCATATGAAGTGATGTATTGCACTTGGGGTCTCCAAAAACTAAGGGCCCTTAGTTTTTTTTTTAAAAAAAAATATATTGGGCTATGAGTTAGAACAACCCAACAGTCTCAATATGAATTCTGCCTTGGCCCCTGTTGAATTGTTGATAAGCCGCTCATTCACTCAAGACTCAGACAACGGACAACAGCTCAAAATTTTCGGCATTTCCAAGTTTCAACTTCCAAGATGAGTAATCGATTCGACGCACAGCCTCATCGACTCACTGCACAATCGTTGATGTAGCGGAGGCGGCAGGCCGGCGGCCAACGGACCTGCACGGCTGTCGAGGGTCGACTGTTGGGCTATTCCACTTCTCCACACGCGGACCTGTACGACTGCAGTGCTACACCTACACAAATATCACCGGTAAGCACGAATTTAACCCACAAACAACTAAACAACTAGTGTTCTTGAATCTTGAGTCTTGAAGTTGAATATTGATTTTTTATTCTTGATAACTGATCGATTGAGATTGGCAGCAAGCGAGATTAAGATTGAGTTTGGCACTTCTGACTTCACACTTGGTAGCAGGCGAGATTAAGATTGGAAGTTGAATTATTGATAACTGATTCTTCCTCTGGTTCAAAACTAAAGTAAAGCATTCAAAGTTATATTATTCTTGATAATTCTTGAAACTTGAATCTTGATTAATGATAATTGACCTGATTAATTTCTTTGATTTTTAACAGCTCATTCCTAATTGTTTCTGTTTACATTTGAGCTTTTGATTACTAAATACTATAGCTTCAATTTACTTTTGAGCCTTTAATTTGTTGTCTTAGGTTGCTTTAGGTAAAAAGATTTCCGTGATTAGATATTTAAGTTGATTTAGTATTTGGTAATTGGTGGTTTTTTTTAGAAAAGGGTCCAATTTTTTTAGTTCGATTGAGGCTCAAAAAACATTGAGCCGACCCTGTGGAGTGATTGTGCATGATTTCAAATACATGTACTTATAATACGGGGTTTAAACATAACCAATTTTAATAGTGAATTACAAGATACATATAAACACTTGTAAGAGAAAATTGCAAAAATAGTCCCCGTGGTTTGATCATATTGCAAATTTAGTCCCCAAAGTTTAAAAATTGCAAATTTAGTCCAAAATTTTGAAAGTTTGTTTCAAATTTAGTCCCCAGCATTAGTGTCCGTTAGTTTTTAACGATCTGGGGACTAAATATGTAATATAGTCAAACCATAGGGACCAATTGTGCAATTTTCTCCAAAAATTAAAAAAATCAAATAAAAATTAAAAAATTAAAATTAAAATTTAAAAGATTCAAATAAACTTTGATAAAGAAATTCAATAATCGTTAAAAAATAGAATAAAGGTTAAAAAATTAAACCAAATTAAAAAAGTAAATAAAAGTAACAATAAAATGCATGTAAAAATAGAAAAAGGAGAAAATGAGAAGTATGCTTAAAATTTTATTTTTAATAATTATTTTTTATGAAGTTCATATGTCATGTTTAAATCGAAGAATCCAAAAATCTTGTCATGTTTAAATCGAAGAATCCAAAAAACAAAAAATGAAATCGAACCGTTTTTTTTATTTTTTTAACTTTAACATGATTTTTTTAATATTTATTTTGAATTTTATAAATGTTTATTCGGTTGTTTTTTAAATTTTTATTTAATTTTTTACTTTAATTGCATATTTTTTTCAATACTTCTCGCTTTCTCTTTTTACATGCGTTTAATTTTTACTTTTATTTAGTTTTGAATTTGATTTGATTTTTTAACCTTTATTTTATTTTTTAAAAAATTATTGAATTTTATTATTGATGTTTATTTAAATTTCTTATGTTTAAATTTTGTTTCTTTTAAATTTTATTTGATTTTCATTTTTTTAATTTTTAAACAAATTGCACAATTAGTCCCTATGGTTTGATCATATTGCATATTTAGTCCCCAGATCGTTAAAAAATAACGGACACTAACAGTGGGTACTAAATTTGCAACAAACTTTCAAATGTTTGGACTAAATTTGCAATTTTTAAAATTTGGGGACCAAACTTGCAATATGATCAAACCACTTGTAATATTACGTTAATAGCGATACATACTACGATTACATAACCGTTGAGGATACCCTTGTATTGGACCAAACCTAACGTGTTAGGCCCAAAACAAATTGACCTAAGTCAATGTTGGTCCCTTAGGGTAAAAGACCCAAGTCATCCAACAGACTACTATAAATAAAATTTGTGATTGTATCATCCCCAACAGTTTTATTCCCATCCTCTAACTCTATCTCTTTATCTCTCTATTATACACATTAACATATGATTCTTGATTTAGTATACATAGTGACTTGAGCATTAAAGTGTCGTCATAGATATGCCTCCAAAATCCTTAGGGAGCGTTTGGTTAGAAGGAATGAAATTAAGAAACTAGTATAATTTTCAAGTAAAATTATGTTTGAGTGAGTAATGAAATGTAAAACTCAAGAGAATTTTTCACCTTAAATTCCCTTGGTTGTGGGATTTCAAATTCCCTCTCTAGGTGGAAGGATTTTGAAATCCCACAACCAAGGGAATTTGAGGTGAAACATTCCCTTAGGTTTTACATTTCATTACCGACTCAAACATTATTTTACTTGAAAATCATACTAGTTTCTCAATTCCATTCCATTCCATTTCATTCATTCCAACCAAACGCTACCTTAATGTTTATAGTTACAGCTTATATCATAACACGAAAACAGAAAAAAATAATGTTAAATCACTATTGAGACCTATGTACAGGATTGTTATAGAGATTTCAGCTGCCTGTCGTGTGATATGATAAAAAAGGCCCTTAGAACATAAAATTATATAAACTAAAGTAAATTCATTAGTATGACTATAATTATTATAGCAATAAACAAAACAAAATTATATTGTCAAACAACTTAGTTTACATAGATAAACGCATCGTTAGGCTCTCAAAACATCCTTGAAATTAAAGTTGTTCATCAACCTTTATAGTCCATACTCTCTAATATATCTCTACTACCATATAAAACAAAATAAGTGCATCGTAAATTCATTCGCATTCAATGTCTGAGTAAACATATGAGCAAGTGCATCGATTCAATCATGGGAGCGGATAAAGCGGGCAAGCGAAGCAGCTTGGAAAAAAGCCACAGTTGCTGCTGCACTGGCATTGTTTCAGTCGCACTTCAATCACCCTCCATTCAATCACCCATACCGTTTCAGGTACAGGTCAATCGCCGCTGCAATCAGTGGCCTTCACCGGACGATTTCTCTGCCTTAATCGCTACTGCATTCCAACTTCACTATTGATTATAAACACATGTGTTCGATCCAATTTTCATCTCACCGCCATCTTCAATTGCTTCTTGGAGTCCAGGTATGTGTGTGTGATTATGTACTTATGACTATGCATCAACGTTTGTTATGATGTGCACCCGTTTCTATTCAATTACATTAATTAGGGCTCTGATTTAAGAGTATGCAACCACGATTTAGATTCACTTTAACAGTAGGCTAACACTACATAGTAGTTATTTTTGTAGTTATAAATAAACGTTTATATGCATCACATTAGTGATCAGAGGGTGTGAACTTGTGATTCAACTTCATGCTGATTTGGGGGTGAATTTTATTTTGTTTTTTTATGATCTATGTCAGGAGGATATACATAGTCAAGGTCCTGTATTGTTTGATAATGGTGTCTCTCATATGTTCATTCAACACAATAATGTCTACTTAATGATTGTATCCGGGCAAAACTATAATGTTGCTAGCCTCATTATATTTCTACGTTAATTAGCTGAAGGGAGTAATGATTTATGTTTTTAATTTTGCTTAAAATGTTTATCTTCACTACTTCTTTATGTGTTATACGCTTAAACTAATACAAATATATGTTACAAAAAGGAAATGATAGAAAAGCTGGTAATGGAGTTTCACATTGCTTAAAATATTTTTTATAATGACTGTGCATTAGGCTCGTATTAATATTATTATTTTTTAGAGAATTTGGTTTTGAGAGGTGAGGTGATGTGCAGGAACTCCATATATTATATGCACATTTTCTTGCCTATTATTTTGTTTTCTATTTATTGTTTTTTTTGCTTTGGTAGCCTTTGGCCGGATTTCTTCTTGATTGCCATTGTTACTTGATTGTATGTTTTTTTTAATTTGTATTTCACTCTTTTGATGATGGCTTTGTCTTTGGTTTATCGAATATGCTTTTAATCTTTGCTAAGAGTTGTTGCTGCTGCCAAACTTCTCTTGGAATCAAAGCAAAAGAAGTTATGGATACTTAATAAGCCTTAATGCCTTAAAGGCTTCATTCTTGATGGATTTCTTAGAACATTTGTCTAGCAGAAAAAAATATTTGCTTTTCTAATATAAACAAGATGCTCTATTACTATTGTGTTATGTTGGTCTTTTTGGATTCCTCAAGAACTAAATATGCCAAATATGTCATCTTTTAGTAATATATTCTTAATTTTGAATGTCATCAATATATTCTTAATATATTTATTATGTATATATGTATGTAGCTCAACTGCAAGAATACTATCATCACAACCTTGATCACACATTTAGAGTTGAGTTCGAGTCGAGTTCTGGCCTTTAATGATCAAAATGAATTGACTTGTTAACTTAAAGATTGTTAAAAATATTTTATAATAGAGAATGGACACTAAAAACTAACTTTACAGTTAATTAATATCGGGAAAATTCAACAATGTTAACCATTTAGTTTTCAAAATTAGAAAGTGAATATCAATCATGGGATCTTTAAGTTGATTATGTTTCTGACCCTTTAATCATGAAATATGTAAGCTATATAATATCTAATCTTTTAGTTATTTCAGTAGTGTATTAACAGAGTCAACCTATAAAGCATTGCTTATATTGTTCCAAAAATACAAAGATCAAGGTACATTCATTATTATTGTGCATGACAGTAATTCTTTTTTTTATATTTGTATGGTTTTATGATTTTAATTTATGTGACTTTCTTTTTGTGGGCAGATTTTGAAATCTTGGCTTTTCCTTGCAACAACTTTCTTAAACAATAGTCGGGGACAAATGAAATTCAAAGCTGAGTTCCTGATGTTTTCCAAGGTAATCTTTGATGGTTTAATTTTCATCTAAATTTTTTTATTAGGATATAGATGCTTTTTTGAGAATTTAGTTATATAGCATACTTGCTTAATGCTTTTTGAAATAAGCCACTCCAAACTATTGATTCAAATCTGCTTGTCTCACTCTATGAATCATATACTCATTTTTGATAAGTAATCACAAACACTCTCAAGCGATTGTGATATAATAAGTAGACAAGCAATGCTAATAAGCAATGCTAAATTCGTGGATGTATATTCAATTATCAAGTAAATTAAGAGGAGAACTCATTGAAATACATACAAATAATTAAAAGTTGTAATGTTGCTGGAGATTGAATTTAGTGTTTTGATTCTTTTCAAAATATATAATAATCTTGTAATGGATGTTTGGGTGGCTCTTTTTGCAAAATTATAAAACTGCAAGGCTTATAAGCTTTGCTATGTGTGATACACATGAAGCAATTAGAGATGCATGTAGGACACCTCTTAGCAAAGTATGATTTTTTTTAACATTTCTTATTAAATTTAGTTAGGTCTGATGCTATGTGCTTTTCTTATTTTTATTTATATGTAATATATATTCTCTGTTGAAGGTTTTTAATGCAATAGAAATAATGTTTGGTACTGATTTCCTTCAACTTAATTATTATTTAACCATCACATGATATTGCAAACTATGGACATATTTAATTTGGAAACTTAATATTTTTATTTTCACAACTTGATTTGTTTGTGCAATGATGTTGTGGGATGCAATGGAAACCTTCTGTATAACTACGTAAACACACCACCTATGAAAGAGTGCAATATAGTCTACCACCAAAATATGTGCATCTATGTTTGTTCAACTTTATTTTTAGGTATAAACACATGATTTGACCTACATATTAGATATTTATCATTCACTCTTAGATTAATGTTTGTTGTTACAAACTTATTTGGACTAAGTGGAATGGGCCACAAGTTTGCAGCCATTTGTGAAGCTCATTACAAAAAAAAGATATTGATAAGAAACCCACCGCAACTACTTTGCTGCTCGTGTGACTATGTTTTTGTTGTTGATTATTTTATTATTTCTATTTAGGATTAATGTTTGAGTGATGATTTTGTTATTGAATGTGTGTTGCCTTCCTCTGTTTTTAACCTTAATTTAATAAAGTCGATTTTTTGATGTAAGATTAGTGGAATCTACATAATTACTACATTTTACAAATAGCTCATTGCTGGTATATATTATTTATTGAATGAATTGGTTTGTGAGATTGTTTCTATCAAATATGAGTCATAATTTAAATATAACTAAGTTTACTCATGTTGGGATTTCAAGAAGAAAACACGTGCTAATTTTGATCTCTTTGAACAATTTATAGACTTCATACTTCAATTTTGTTTCACCAATGTTGGTACTGTTGTATTGAACAATATTGATGACGCCTTAGTAAATTGAATATCACAAACTGACATTAGCTGTTGTTGCTCCTAGATTGTGTAAAAATAGATGAATTTGTCAAAGATAGAATAAGAAAGAACATTGTTTTTCATCTTACCACATCGAATCACCCACTAGCATCATACACATCACAAAACCCAACAAAAACTACGAGCCGACAAACAACCGCACTCGCCGCAACGCGCGGGCATTCCTACTAGTCATATTTAATAGCTATGATTGTTCATTTCATTGAGTATTTCTTGGGACATTGTGGATCATAAGTAAGACTCCAACAACTTCAATTTTCAGAATGTTCTTTTAGCATATATCATCGTTATTGGAATAGTCAACGGTAATCTATATATAATTAATTAATGCAAACTATCAAGTTGTTTTAGATATTTTATAACATCGGCAGGGTTGATAATTTTACGGGTTAATAAAAAAAATGTGTTAAACTATTACAACTCCATACATCATCATCAATTTCCTATCCTCACCATACTTGAGTGCAACTTCAAGAAGACAACAACACGATTTGATATCTTTGTCTTCAAGCTCCTTAAACTTTTTAGAAAACAAAATGTTCATAGTCTTTGTATTGTTCAAATTTTGTTAAAAAAGAAACACACTTGCTTGATCAATCACGTATAGGAAATAATTGATCTTAAAATTCTCTTTCGCTGAAAATAAAATTGTTTGATCACTTGAATTCTTATCAAAATGCGCTTAATTCTTCATATATTTTTCACTTTTAATGTTTCTAAGGATAGGATAGTTGTTTAGGAGACATAATTAATGAAAATCATAAAGGATTAAAGCAATTAGCTAACATTATTCCAATGTAGGCTAAATTAAACATAAATCATATTTCCCCAAATCATGTAATTTGAAAATCTAATTAATCATTTAGTCAATAAGCAAGTGGAATAGTTACACAAACCTGTTGACTTCTATGTTTGTGTTGATGAGACTTGATTATTTGAATTTTGATCGCGGAATTGTTTGTTAAATCAATTTGGGCCCTCTACACAATTCAACATAAAGAGTATCCCCCTTTTAATTTACTATGTTCCTCTATAAATCTATAATATAATGTAGAGATTAGAGAATAGATTTTGATTGTAAAAACTAAAAAGAATCAAACATTAAACTAATAAACAAATATATCTAGGCATAAAAAATCATTAAAACAACATGAATACATTATTTTGATAACACTTTTCACAACTTCTACAATTCTACATTCTACATTTCTATGTTATTAATGTTTTGGCTTGTTTTAGCTTTCGGGTTTATCACTTTTGAGTTTTACTACAATTTGGTTTTCTCTATGTAATACGTATACGTTTAAAATATTATTTCAGATAAATGGGTTTTAAATGAGCTAAAATCATAAATTTTATTGAGTTTAACTGGATTAGTTTTTGTTTTAGTTGCATTTTTAAACACTACAACTTCGTTTTTATAAGTTTTTCTTTCAAAATAATTTAATATAAAAATTACACCCCGAAAAAAAATGAGCCATGTATGGTTGCCGCACCCTCATAGGACCTGCTTTGTCTAACTCAACCAGACGAGTCACTTCCTTACACAGCTACCCGAGTACTTGTCGTAAAAATTTTCTAAACAATATTGACCTTATAACTACCTCTCTCTTACCTCCATGGCATCTTCAACACCATGTACATAGTTATTTTAATTTGTATCTTAATTTAGACTTGCTATTACACACTCATGTTATGATTTTAATGATTTGTATTTCAATTAAATATACAACACTGTTAACACACTCCATGTAATGATTTGCAAGATAATCACATATATTCTCATATATAACATTAATCAATCAAAACAATTAATAGTATTGAACAAACACTTAAAGCTTTAGATTTACAGGAACACCAGCCTTAGGCAACCAAGATCCCGCATCAATAAACTTTTCAGCCGTAAACTTTGATGCATCTTCCTCATCTTCAATAACCTCGAAACCCGACCAATCAACTCTGTTATCCGTGTTCGACCCGGGTCCCTTATTGTCGTACTCTCTGAACATACACGTGTCGTGATTATCCTTCCCCTCGGGTGAACCCCCGTCCGTCCACCCCTCAGGGTGAATCACGTCTCCGATCTCCGACTTCATCACAACCGCCTTCGACTTCGGCTTCCACGAACGCCCGAGGTAGCTTTTCGTCTGTCCTTTCACCGGTTTTAGTTCCGGGGCTTCCATAATCATACAATTTTGAAACACCACGCCCGCGGCTTCTTCGTATTTCATTCGCCCATCGCATGTCATCGTGTTTACCTGCCCCGATTCCGGTTTCCGGATAAAAATCTTTGAATCTTGAAAGAAAGCCCGACCGCTTCCGACTATCAAGTCGACGGTCCCGGACACGACACAGGTTTTGTAAAACTGGTCGTGTGCGTGGTAGTAGAGCGTGTCTTGGTAACCCTCGAAGGTACAATCGACCATCACCGTTTGCGGTGATTGGGATCGAAATGCGATCGCCTGGTACCCTTGTGGTCCAATGGTGTTTCGGAACCCGATCCCCCTCGCCATGAAACGTTCGCCTTCGGCGACGAACGTTGCGGTGTTTGAGATCGCAACATGTGCGATCCCATTGTTTGATTGACCGGTGATGATTGTCTTGTCACAACCATCACCGTATATGTAAACATTATTTTGTTTCCTGTTTACAACTATTTGACCCTCATCATATACACCAGCTTTGATGTAGATAATGAACCGTCCTTGATGGTTTAGCGGATACGAACCGATTGCGTCTTTGATGGTCTTGAATTGACCACTTCCGTCTCGAGCCACAACCGCATTTGGCTTGGCCACTTTTGCGTCAAGCGGTTCAGGCTCAGGAGTTTTAAAGTACTCTTGACCGGTCAGTATGGGTTCGGGCTCATGTTTCTTGGACTTGTCATCATCCTCATCATCAGACTCACCACCAAGAATCCTACGGTCACTAACCGGGACCCATGAAGGGAATCCGTGGTGCTCGATCACTTCACCCTCGTCGAGAAGCCTTCGGTGACCGGATGATAGGCTCTTGCCATCACTCAAATCCACACCAAAGTCTTTAAGGATCTTAGCCACATTGTAAATGATCTTTTGGGAATTGAATGTATGTTTGTTGGCTTTCTCTAACTTCTTTCTCATATCTTTTCGGAGACTCTCGTCTTTGATATCCTCGACACATGTTGTTTGGTACGCGCGAACCGCGGTTAGCCAAACAAGAATTTGATCAACTTGTTTTGGTAGAGTGGTGGTTTTGGTCTTGTGTGCAACTTTTAGAACGTGTTGAAGATCCTCGACAGAATGACCCAACATTTTCTCACAGTTTTTGAGGTCATCGCGGGCATGCTTTGCATAGCCATCGGTTCGAGCACCAAAACTTTTCCTAATAGAAGACGACTTTTCCATCGTCTTTTGAAGTTCATCAATGGCGCTATGAAATGTAGCAAAAATGTAGTCCTTTTTGGTAGCGGAGGTGTTCTTAGACACCTCAGCTAACGCCTCATAACACGCTTCTTTGTAATCGGTCGGTTTACACATTGTTTTAAGTGCCTTAGTGTTCATCAAATGAATATCCTCCAAATTTCCATCTTTAGCGACAAAAGCAACGATAACAAGGATAAAAGCAATCGACAAGCCTAACGACAATACGGACGTCACTAGTTCATTACCCATCTCCTATTTATAGATACAAAACACGCTATAAATGGAGTGAAATAAGAAAGTTTGTTTGCTTGTTCTTGGTTTTTGTTTTTCCAAGAACAAGCAAACGTGCAGAGACGGAGATCGAGATTGAGGCTATATTAGTTCTCTCTATCTCATCTCCTATCTCATATTATAGATTTATATATGTTTTTGAGAATGTAAACAAATATGAAAAGGGTTTGAAATTTATATATCTTCACTTTTTTTTCTAAAAATAGATTTAATAATCCTATTCTTTAGTTTTTCATGCAACAATCAACATTCATCTCCCTTCGCATTTCACGGTCAACCTTGTACTATTTATGACCCTTTCTTTCTTTTTTTGCAACATTTACTCACATACATCACAAAAAATTTATAATTTCACAAGATATTAAAAGCCAACAAATAACACATATAATTTACACGAAGAGTTATAAGAGTTGAGATTTAATTTCATTACGTTTGTATCGTAGGATCTATTGATATAACTAATACCAACTACAGTAACAACATAGCCATTTAACAAAAATATAACTTTCTCTAACCATCTAATATATGACTAGCAGAGTTGCGAGCAATAATTTAGCTATTAATGATTTGTCATAACGTCTTTTTGAAGCAGCATAGAAGTCTCGCCTTGACAACATGTCTCATATTCGTAATCAAGAAGAGTTGCGTTGCATGATCAATTTAAAGCGAATGGATGTTTTGACGATTCTTAAAAAAAGTATATTGATAATTTTATTTAGTTTTATTCCTATTTTATCAAATTTGTTTCTAGGTTGTGTATATTACTATATTACTATACGAGACGAAGAATGAACAATACATGGGTATTTTGGGGAATTATAATAGTGTTCGAGTGGCCATCTATCACGAGGCGTCTTAGTAGAGAAGATAGAGGAGAGTTGCCTCCTTCCAAGCCACCGCCAACCCCAACATTTTTGTCCGTCAAACTGTTCCTTTTGAATCTTGTTATCGCTTGGATCGAGCCTCAACCTGATCTTTATCCTCCTATTTTTTGCTTTTGTATAGACGCCCTAGATTTCCTAACAGTCAGAATCAAGAAGAGAGATGAAATGGTCGACTAGGTTAGGGGTTGTGGTTAAATATAGGTGGTGGTGTTGCGTGGACGGTAGCGTTGTGGTAAGCTGATAGTAGTTATCGTGAGGTCTACGGCAACGATAAAAAATGAAAAATAATACTCCAATGGTCCTGAATTCTTTTCTACTATTTGCTTTACCCTTACATTTCGCTTATTCGAAGAGGACATATTGAGAACAAATTTATGTGATTGCATTATATAAGAAAAAGGAGTTGCTTTGAGAACTTTATAATAAAAATAAAAATATTTTATATAAAAATATAAAAAAATACAAAAGAGAAAAGACGAACAGAAAAGAATTGTATTTTGAACTCTCCTGCAACACTCACTTGTCACTATATCTTCTTCTTTGTTTATATCTTCATCTTCCCCACACTTCACAATCAATAACCACCATCTGTTCACACCATGGATAACCCTAAAGGCACCGTCGTCTTCACCACCGTCGGCCGCCCTCACTACGGCTTCGACGTCTTCTCCACCGCACTACCACCCACCCTCACCGACTTCTCCTCATCCTCTCCTCCCACCGAACACCGCCTCACCGACTGCGTCTCCGTCAACTACAACGCACAGTTCGTCGGAACCGACGACAACCACCACCGGATAGTTTACGTCTCCGAGAGAACAGGTTCGTCAAAACTCTACCTAAACTCCGATCTGTTACCTTCTGCTCCGGCGAGCCTGTTTCACGACCGTCCGACCGTCCACGACGGTCGTCTGTACTTCGTATCTGCTCACGAACCTTCAGATGCTCCGTTCAAGAGCTGGTCGGCTGTTTACACCGTTGATTTGAACGGTGAAGAAACGGTAACTCGATTGACGCCGTACGGATGTGTTGATTACAGTCCTTCGGTTTCGCAATCCGGTGACCTAATCGCCGTTGCGTCGTACGGCTCCCGCCCTTGGGGCGGTGAGTTTCACCATCTGGAAACAGATATCGTTGTTTTCCGGCGATTGGATCCGATTAACCGGTGGATCGTGTGTTCACAAGGCGGATGGCCTACCTGGAGCGGTGATAGTACTGTTTACTTTCACCGGCAAGCCGACGACGGCTGGTGGAGCGTTTTCCGGCTGGATTTACCGGCCGATTTCGGCTCTCCGGCGACGGCTCCGGCGCCACGACGTGTTACTCCTCCTGGTGTTCACTGTTTTACTCCGGCAGCTATGCATCATCGCCGGCAAATCGCCGTCGCTACTCGTCGGAAGGGAGAAAGCTACCGGCATATTGAGATATTCGATGTTGAATCGGAGGAGTTTTTTCCGGTGACGAAGTGTTTGAATCCTAATGTTCATCACTACAATCCGTTTGTATCTGCGAACTCTGATAATCTAGGTTATCATCGATTTAGAGGTGAGTCGAGTGACGGTGAGTCGATTATTCCACACTTGAATCCAGTGTCATCTCCGATTAAGGAGCTTAGAATGCTGAGATTAAACGGTTCGTTTCCGTCGTTTTCTCCCGCCGGAGATCTGATCGCTTTCAATCCTGATTTCGACTCAAAAGCCGGTATCGACATCGTGAAATCCGACGGATCAAAGCGGTGGAGTTTGTTCAAAGGTCGAACGTCGTTTTACAACTCATGGAGTCCGACGGAGAAGAACGTGATATTCACATCAATCGGACCGATCTTCGATTCCGTCAAAGCGACGGTGCAAATCGCTAGGGTTTCGTTCGACTTACACGAAGAAGACGATGATGTTCAACCTCAAGCTCAGATTAAGATCCTCACCAGAGAGGACACCGGCAACAACGCTTTTCCGTCGTGTTCGCCGGACGGCAAGAGTCTAGTGTTCAGATCCGGCCGGACGGGGCACAAAAACCTCTACATTTTAGACGCCGTCGCCGGAGAGTTCAACGACCACGGCGGAATCCGGCAACTTACCGACGGACCGTGGATCGACACGATGCCGAGCTGGTCGCCGGACGGGAAGCTGATCGCATTCTCCTCCAACCGTCACAATCCGGCAAACGTCGAGGCGTTCAGCATCTACGTTACGTCTCCCGACGGGAGTGATGTTCGCCGGATCTACGTCGCCGGAGGTGAAGGATCTGAGGAGGCGGATAGGGAGAGGATCAACCATGTGTGTTTCAGTGCCGACGGTGAGTGGTTGCTGTTCACGGCGAACTTAGGCGGAGTCACGGCGGAGCCAGTGTCGCTGCCGAATCAGTTTCAGCCGTACGGTGATCTGCATGTGGTTCGTGTGGATGGTAGTGGTCTCCGGCGGCTGACGTGGAATGGGTATGAGAATGGGACTCCAGCGTGGCATCCCGGAGGTGAGATGGAGTTGGGGAGTTTGGGGTTAAATGGTGTGGGAGAGAAGTTGTTGGGTCAGTTTGATGAACCGCTTTGGATCAAGTGTGATTTCTAATGAA
>BJCN01312005.1:0-17286 GCA_018326445.1 Flaveria brownii
TTTGACCAAATGAAAAGAAGAAAAATGTCAATTTACTCTTTATATTATTTACATACTAGGTTAGTATTTCGTATATCATACGAGTTGAATAAAAAATATTAAATAATTAGTAACAAAAAATTATCAATTCTAAAACCATATTTTGAGATAAAAGATGATTAAAATTACCTATAAGTAATAACTATAATAATAAAACAATGATATAATTTCCTTTAAACTTTTGCATTTGTTTTTTTATTAAAATTGAAATATTTTTTATAAATCAAAACGTTTTAAGAAAATGTCATTTTATAAATTTTTTTAATTATAACTCCAAATTTTAATTATTATGGTTCATAAGTTTTTTTTCTAAAAACATTGCTTTTTAAATATTTTATATTTTTAAAAAGTTTTATATTTTAGAAAAATTACTTATGTTATACAAAAAATTGTTTCTTTAGATATTGCATTATAAAAAGACATACTTCTAATTAATTTATTAAAAAACTATTTTAATCTAAAAAATAATTAAATAATATAATTGATAGTTAATGTAAATATTAATAGGAGAGAGAAGCGAAAAAAATAAGCTTAGGATGTCTAAAATTATGACAGGTGATAACTCAAAACTTTATTTTATTATAATACATAGATGTATACTTAAAAGTGACCAATTGACGGTCAAGTTAAATATGGCATAAAAGGTATTTTCTTAAATGTTATTATAATAAGCAAGCTAAACTCATTATTCCTTACGTATGTCCTGCATAGCTAAGCGGGTTTGTAGATTGGTTTGAAATTAAATCAAACACGCATTATTATTATTATTATTATTGAACGGTAAATATACGATCCAGTTTCAGAGAATTTGTGTTATTTTAACCGGCCTCATCTATCCATTTCCCGAACCCCATCCCAACCCGTTCAAAAAAACCTATAACTGGAAAAACCCACTGGTGCAACCCAAAATATTTTTGCTTCAAGTGAAACTTAAACCCAAAACTTTTATACTTTTATTTGTTTGTGGTATATCAACTCAACCACTCAAGGTAAGGATCATCTGTAACTCGTTTTATTTAAACCAAAATGCATAAATTTTCCTTTAGATCCGTATCATATTTGCTTGTCATTTAAGAAATCTACCAATCATGATAGTTCCATTTTGTAAAAAAGACTCAAATTTCATTTACTTTAAATCCAGGTCATCTGCGTTAAGAGCTAAGAAGTATAGAGGAATTTTCTTTGGGTCCCAGTTTTGACTTCTTACATGTATTTGATAGGCAATGAGTAGTTTCCTTTAATTTTCGCATCTATCTTGTCTTCTTTTATCGTAAAGCATACCTATTTGATTTCTTACATTATTACTTATTAAAATGCAATAATAATTGAGTTTAGTATGTTATTTTTCAAGCAAACATAGAAATTAAAAAGAGATGCATGCAATTCACTTTTAAAAGTAATTACATAATCTGTTTAGTAATCAGATTTGTATTGCAAGTTGTATCATACATACAACAAAAATAAATACGGCGTCTTAATACACAAATTTTACAAATATACACATAGTAGAATATCTAATTTACTTGAATAAAGTCTAAATTTATTAAAATAATTAGCAACTAAATCATAGATTTGTTTAAAACATTTGTCACTTCACCTGTTTTTCATGTTCCTAACACAAAAATCATAATCATTACACAAAACGTGTAGTCGAAATATTTCTTAAAAAAAATACTCAAAAGCATTAAATTTTCATACACAAAAAAGGGTTCTTCTCTCTTTGGTGCAGAGAGTAATAATAATATTATTTCCAGGAATCCATCACTGGACCTTGTTCGCGTATCGATGATGCAAACATCCCTCGAAACTCGCAACGAAGTTGCTAATGATGATGATAAGAACACTTCAGAGGTTTTTCTTTTGTCTTATCGTTGTTTTTTTTCATCTGTTTTGTGATAAATTTGCAACCTTTGCTTGTGGGTTTTGTGCTATTGTGTGATTCTTGAACTGTTATCGATCACCCATGTGTAGATTCAGCTCAAATTTGTTGTCTTGTGATCTGTAAACCCTAAATCTCATCAATGGTACTGGATTTAGAGTCTGCAGTTACTTGTTCTGTGTTATTATTCGTTTCTTGAATCATTACGACGATTTCTGCCGTAAAAATTAGTCATAAACCTGCAGAATGCTTAATAGTTTTTAAGATCTTTTCTTGATTTGTGGGTTTGAATTGTTGTTGACCTGTTTTCCTCTTTAATAGGATGAAAATAATGCTAGATCTTTAGGGTTTTGAAAAAAAATGTTGCTTTTTGAGATCTTGTTTTTTTTTTTCTGAAGAAACCCTCTTGTATCTTGATTATGGTTGTTGGATGATAACAAGTTAACTATATAACTGATTTGTTTGAACCTATGTTGAATTTATACTGCAAATACTAGGCTTCCCCCTTCAATTGTCAAATGTTAAATTTTTTAATGTTATTGTTAAATAGTCAAAATGTTTAATTTTTTATGTTATGGTTGTGACCAATTCTTAGGTTCAATATAAAATCTTGGATATTAAATGCAATACTTGATGTGTATGTAAGGAAACAATAAAAAACATAATTTGTTCCATTGATTACAGATTACCAGCTTTGTTTGGAAAAACTGTGTTAGAAAGTTGATTTCAAACTCATATCATTCAGATCCCATTAATCACTCCTTAATATCACTTTATCTATGTAATATCAAAATTACTAGTTTTTGGTATTTGCAGGTTGGTAATGGTGTGAAGGAATCCAGAAATGAAGTTAAAAATACTGAGAAAAGCCCTCGTCGTTCAGATTTATCCCTCAGTATACCCCCGAGACATGCGCATTTTAGCAGTAGTAGAAGTGGGAAAGCTTCACTACAGTCTCCTGGTATCTCATCCAATGGTGGGACTGGGACCTCAACTCGGGGCATTTTTAAAGGTTTAAGCTTTAAAAAGAAAACTCCTGCAGAAGGTGAAAGTAGTTCTCTTCTTCATCCTGACACAAATGTGCCACCACCTGAAAGCCCTGGTGTGAGCAACATTATGTCCACATTATATTGGAAAAGATGTGCATCTCTTCCGGTCAAACATGCGACAAACCCCTCCCCTACAGCCACTACACCCATTTCAGCGAGGACATATAACGAACAACAAAAAACACAGGTTAGATATTTCTGACAATTGCATTACACTTGTAAACTTTATGATGTTTGAAGTGGAAGTAGTCTGATTATTTAAGGAATTAACGGATAAAATGGCCAAAAAGGAAGGATTTCCTAATAAATTTAAGAAGGGACATGTTAAATGCGAGTAAAATTCTTCCAAATTAAGCTAAAGGTGTAAGTAACTACTTTTAATTTACTCTTAAATGATTGGTTTTCTTGTTGGGATGGATTTTATCTAAAACTGACCATTTAACCCCTAAATTGTCATATTAACAGAAGCAAAGTATGTTCATTCAAACATTAGAAGCTAATTCTCGCGACTTCAAGTTGCAAAATTGAATATTCACTTTCAAAGAAAGTTGATACCATTTCACTATGTTAGTTTTAAAGGTGCCATCAAGCTAATAGGCCATGTAAATAATAAATATATAATGGAACTAAACGAATGGGCTATTGAGCATTACTTAAAAACTTTTACAAGAAAGTAAATTTAAGTTGATACTTACACAAACACACACATATTATAACAGTCTTAATTATTAAGATCGCTAAAAATCAATTTCTGTGTTTTAAGAAGCCTTAAAAAAGGTTGTGAGCTTCTTAGTTGTCTTAATTATTATGTTGGGTCACTAAAAATCGATTGCTGTATTTTAAGAAGCCTTAAAGAAAGGTTGTGAGCTTCTTAGTTGTTTGAAATCCAGAGTTTTAGCTGACAAAATCATTAAATCAATGAGATCTGCTTGCCTAGGACTCGATCTTGGTACTAGTCGCTAATATCTGTCTCTCACTCTCTCCTGCAGACAAGGGCAGTGCAACCCCCTGTTTCAAGGTCCCTTTCTGTGCCCGGGAAGAACATTGTCATTGTACGATCAGTTTCATTTGCAATCCGTAAAGATAATGATCAAATTGACAGTCATGATGGTATGTTCAACTGTCATATTTCAATTATATCTATAAGCTACATTTCAGTTTTAACTTATTGAGATAATTTCATGTTAAATGAAGATCAAATCAGCCCTGTACAAGTGGAAGATGATGAAGAGATCGACGAGGAAGAAGCTGTTTGCCGGATTTGTTTTGACACATGTGATGAAGGAAATCAACTTAAAATGGAATGCAGCTGCAAAGGTGCTCTTAAACTTGTACACGAAGAATGTGCAGTTAAGTGGTTTAGTGTCAAAGGGAACAAAAATTGTGATGTTTGTGGTCAAGAAGTCTCAAATTTACCCGTGACTTTGCTTCGTATGCCTAGTTATGTTCAAACACAAAACACAACCACACAAAATCAACAGGGTTTGGATTCAAGAACCATAAGGTCTCTAATGTTGTTATTTTCTCATATTAAATTAGATGATAATTAACCTTTAACCTTATTTCCTTAATTTACCTGTTTATGCAGTGCTTGGCAGGATTTTGTGGTGCTAGTTTTGATTAGTACGGTTTGTTACTTCTTTTTCCTCGAGCAGCTTCTGGTGAGTCATGTCACCTAATATTGATTATGTCCCATTTCATATGTATATTAATCCTAGTGATAACATTAAGTCATCATTTGCAGATTCATGACCTGAAAACTCAAGCTGTTGTGATCGCTGCACCGTTCTCTTTTACATTTGGTCTTTTATCATCTACATTTGCAGTTATTCTAGGTACAATTTGTTTTAAATTTCGTGTCGTTAAAATGTTGCATCATAATCTTATTGTAATCTTGTTCCAACTACAGCAATCAGGGAGTATATTTGGACCTACGCAGCTCTAGAATTTGCACTTGTAGCTATAATTCTGCACTTGTTCTATTCTTGGGTAAGTTGCATGAATATCAGACCATATGAAGAAATATACAGAACATAAATTTGGGATGGTACATAACAGTTTCATTTTGTTTGTTGCAGCTTCAACTGAAGGCCATTTATGCAGTAATGCTATCTTCAGTTTCAGGGTTTGGATTAGCTATGACTCTTAATGCCGTGTATATTCGCTACTATATTTGGAGAGTTCAACTTCATCGGGAATCTAACACGGTTTGATTCAGAGAAATATATTTTATATCGCCATATCGGTGTAAATATCAATCTCCCTGGACATTTAGGATTATTGAGGGGTTAATGTGTCTGTCCCCTGTGTTTAATGAATATATTACATCTGTGATTGAAATCCATGATGAGTTATATCTTTTATATATAAAGGTAATTTGCAGGTTGTTTTGTTTGTTGGATTCTAGACATGATGCTCACAGGAAGATGACTTTCAAATTTACTTCAAGAAACTAATTCTAAATCAGTCAAAAGTATGACATAAAATTAGTTGTGAACATGACATGAATCTAACACGAAAAGTACCTTCAAATAATTCTTATATCAAGTTTTATGAAATAATTAAAGATGACTTCCATATTCTTTGCTACCATTCACTCTGCTCCCAGAAAATTGCAGTTTGACATTCAAGGTCAAACAAACTAATTTTTAGCTTCAGGATTAATGCACTAGCATTTGGAATTTGAATAAACTGTAGGAAACCCTCATTAAGATTCATAGAAACAGAAACTATATTAGAAAAAAAAGTTCTAAAACAGCTCAATGCTAATAAATTATGATTTGAAAGATAAAACGTTGACATCTGAAGTCAAATCGTTCTTTTACTGTCAGCTCATTATTTGAGATGTAATAAACTAACAATTTCAATACTTCAACAGTAGATTTGAAAGTCATGATTAATTGGCTAGGAGATCCTGCTTCCAAAAAAACAAAAAGAAAAAAAAAAGAAAAAGAAAACTTTTTTTTTTATCTAAAAGATATCTTTTTTATTCAGCTACAATAAAGATATAAACTTTGAGCTTTTTTGAGTCACACACATTACTCCATATCAATTATTATTGAAATGCAAGGAGATGTAGAGCACTGTTTTAGGGAGCAATACATCACTATCTAGTAAAGTACAACGCTAGAACCAGCTAGTACATACCAAGCAACACATGCTTCATTATGATTGAAACTCTACGGAATTCGCCTAACTTCATAACTGTGAGAAACACGAAGAGGCGATTGCTTCGAAACAGGCCTGTCTTCTGACCAAAGCTCTAAATTTACAGTCCCAAAATCCCAATGTATAAGACACTTGTAAACCTCGTCGATGTTAAACTTGTTGACCAAACCCAACCCAAGGCATTTGTCAACAAGCATCCATTCCCCTAAACAGATTATATACTTATATCATACATAAAAATAAATCAAGTTTATAAAAAAAATAAAAAATGACATATTAACTTTACCATTGGGACGAAGATCTCCTTCATAGAACTGATCGCCGGATTCGGGCCATACGTCATGTTTAGACCCATTGATGGAGGTGAACGAGATATATGATTCGGTTGGGTGGAGTAAACCGAAAGTTGGATGTATTCTTAAACAAACAAGCCTAGGAAATTATAATAATAATAGTCACATGTGTAAGGAAGCCCAAAATTTAGCTCAAATGACTTGTATAAACATGGAAAATATAACATAGCGTGAAAACAGACCTTGAATACCCTCCAGAACCAGCGCCAACATTACGCGCTACAAGACTCGAGTCAATATTAAAGACTTTGGGATTATCTTGTGAAATTGATATATTTCTTTCAATAGCTAATCCGCCGCCAATGTCACCTTCCATCTTTAGAGATTCAATCTCTCCTGCTTGCTCAAGATCTCGACTGTACATATTTGGCATTATTATTTTTTAATATAATGGAAGGTAACTTTTCAAGATTAAAAAGGATTTAACTATTAACTCACTCAAGCACAATATACTGTTCGGTACAGCCAGCAGAACGGTACTCAGTACCACTATATTCTTCATACCCATTCATTTCAACCCGACTGTGAAGCCATTGAGTTCCTGTCACAAAATTCAAACATATGATTAGGAATAGATTATAAGTTTTTATATTTTCGGCACTAACAATCATCTGCAATGTTTATATAATTATATCAAATGTTTTAACATTAATAAAATTTATGAGTAGATTAGGTTTACCGGTAGGAAGGTGCTCCATAGATATAATTCGGCCTCCGATCCAAGGGACCACTTTGAGGGCCCATTCACCACTTCTAATTTCCACAGGAATTTCTGAAAGCTCAACCCCTTTATGTCCAGACGCCTTCTCAACATTAGGAATAATCTTTGCAGTTTCTGCATTTTAAATTAGAATATAAGGAGTCTATTACATCAAAATGCAATCAACTTTCAAGGTTTTTGTAGTTGTATCCAGTGATTTTTTAAATGGTAGATATTACCCTACCTATCCTACTCCACGTAATCAATAGTATAATTAATTTACACCAACCCGTCATAGGCAGTGCTCGAACCCTTGACCTCAAGGGGAGTTTCACCGCTCTAACTCCAAATGGCTTTGCCATTAGATCCAACCCACCCTTGTATCCAATGAACTAACAGTAAGTATTATGCCATTGAGTATTTGTTTTACTTATTCAAGAAACTATTGTTAAATAACAAGGTGAAAGCATACACAAAGTATCTTAAAGAAGCATACTTACCCATCCGGATTTTGTAATTGTTCTTGCTAGCTGAAATTAGTTTTGACACTTCATTTTCTGATGGCATAACGATCTGCAGATCTTCTCCATCAGTACCCCATGCATCGACCTGAAAGCAGAAAGTAAAAGATGAAAAACCAAAAATGGAAAAACATAAAATAGACAAATTAGAAATATAACACATACCATAGCTCCTTCACCTAGTAATAGGTGTACATGTAAGCGACGATTTGGCCTCACCCACAATCCTTCAGCCTTGGAAACCCTAACTGTGACAACTGAAGACTTGAGCTCAGCTATGTATGTTGTTAGGAGATAACCTCCATTAGTATATTCATAGCCATCACCATCATCTTCAAACAGAACACCGTCAGCTTTACCTGCAGTTAGAATTTCAACTATATAATCTGTTTACAGGTGGTGATTTCAATCCATAAGCTTATGAATGGGTCGATTTTCAAACTGATCAAATTTAAAAAAATAGCAAAGGCAAAATTTTACTGCATACAACCTCCTAAAACGTTTTTAACTAAAAGATTTATATTATTATTGTAACAACATTGTTATTCTAATCATAATATATAAATTTACTATTCATCAGAAACAAGAGAGAGTTTGTGGCCTATTGATACCATTTTCATCCAAAGCAACAAGCAACGAAAGATCATCATCTAGATTAGCTTCACCAACATGTTGATGAGGTGGACCAAATGGGATAATTGATCCACCTCGTAGATACAATGCTGGTAAATCCTGAAAATCCACAAAATTATGAAACTATTCATTGACCTACTGCAATTAAACGGAGAAAAAAGACATTCATATAATTCTTTTTAGGGAGTTTTTTCATACTGGATGGGAGTCTTCAAAATCAAAACTCATCCAAGTGCCATTAGGCAATGCATGCTTCATTTGATGAACCCCGAGTTCACTCGTGGTGCTGCCACATTACAACATCAGATCATCAAATATCTATGGATCAAAATTTGAATGTACAATTGTATAATGCCTAGAAGAAAATAAACAGAAAGAGAGAACCTTGCATATACAAGAAGTGGCCCCAACAGGAAAGAATTCTCATTTGTTCTTAATTGAGAATCTTTGGAATCTGCAAAATATATAATGATATATAAGCAACACAAACTCATAATTGAACGCTAATAAATGAAAAAAAATAATTTTGTAGCATTAAAGCATACCAGCAAAAAAAGTAGGAGTTGCCACAGGTGAACCTTTTGTATGTGCCAAGTAGAAAAGTGTATATATGTGCGGTAAGAGGCGGTATCGCCTCTTTAATGCCAACCGGCAAACTTCCTCACACTATGAAATGCACACAAAATTGAAGGATGAAATATTTGTTATCGTTGTCGAGCCGGGGATCTCTTTGGAAGCGGTCTCTCTTTCTCCCAAGATAGAGGAAAGACTGGCCACCACTTACCCTCCCAGACCCTACTCTCAGTGGGACATACTGGGTATATTTGTTTGTTTGTTTAGATCTTTTCCGCATAATCTTATTATATATGTGTGTGTATAGTGTCAGGTTCAAATGAGAACCACTACATTTAAAAAAATAACCACTTATAGACAATCAAATCTGTTTGATGGAAAGAAATTACAAGGTGGCATTTTCGTAATTAACGTAAAAACACGTTATCTTCATCATTGTATTTTTACCAAATTAGATCATTCAAAAGTTCTAATTAATACTTTCATAATGAACCCAACATTGAAAAAATATTGGTGTTCAAATTTTTTTTTTTGATTTGATCACAAAAGAAAATAAGACATACTGAGAATTATAACAAGTTCTAAAAGTTCTATTTTGTTTTTAAGATATTACATAATAATAATAATAATAATAATAATGATGATGATGATGATGATGATGATGATGATGTAATTCAAGCATTCAGTTTAAGCCAACTGATATTGCTCAATTACAAAAATCAATCTTCAAAAAACGGGATAATAAACTTGCTTAAAACTAATAGAAGTCAGAAAAGGGCCTCACCTCTTCCCCGAAGGACCAAGGCTCATGATCAATGGTTCCCTTTTCAGAATGCCCACGACAAAATGGAAACATGGCTCCAACACCGAGCCACCTTCCAAATAATTTGGGTGTTGCATTGCCAGCAAAGCCACCGATGTCTGGCCCGGAAAGTGGTTGACCACTAAGCCCCTGGATGACAACCAAGCAAAACGTAAATATACATAACGTTAACTGATTTAAAATTATAATAGTAGTTAAAAACTGATAACATAACCTTACCAGTTGGAGTACCATAGATATGCTCATATGTAGGTGTTCCCAAGTAGAAAGATTATCCCCCGTCCACGTGGCAGCATACCTCTGACTACCTATAAACCCAGCTCGAGTAAGAACAAATGGGCGTTTATTTGGATTAGCTAATTTCATTCCTGTGTACGTTGATCTTGCCATCAGCATGCCATAAACCTAAATAAAAAATTATGCTGGTAAAATGCCTAGATATCCTTCAACACAAATATAGAGTAGAGGTGGCAATAATGGCAGGGCAGGTGGAGGGTTGGTTCGGGTCAAATGGTTTGGGGCAGGCTTGGTCTGGTCAAGCGGCAAGCTCTTTTTGTCGATCTCTTGAAGAGTTTTATAAATAACTACTATGTTAAATATGATTACAGGGATTATATTACTACAATGTGGTTTAAGAGGTTGTATGCTTTAAATAAACTTTGATCGATTATCGACCTGTTTAGCCTGTCCCTTTTTTTATATAAACTATTTGAACTGATCCGTTTGAGATAAAACATAATCAAAGTCAACCAGTTCATAAGCAACTGAGTTGACTTTTTGATCTCTATAATTATAAAGTAATAACTAATAACAATCAAAAACAAATGAACTGGCTTACATTGTGATAGTGCAAGTGATTTTGATGACCACCAAGTTCAGCATCCCCCCTATGAATGTTACTCTCAGGCATTGTTTTTGTTATGGACTGACAACATTAATAAAAAAAAGAAAACAGTAAGATGATCATCAATAATCCAAACAGAAAACATTTAAAATAAAAGGTGTGCATAAACATTACCTTAAAAACAGCTGGTTCGTTCATATCATTCCATATACCATCTACACCGTTAGATATAAAGTCTTTGACTAAATTAGACCACCATGAACGCGCTTTTTCTTGAGTAAAATCAGGAAAAACACAAGGTCCTGGCCATACCTCTCCTATAAGAACGCAGACCCAAAGCTTATAAGAATCAATACAAGAACATCTTAATAGTACAATTAATAAACATACCAACAAAGGGCTTTCCATCTGCTGTTTGAACCCATATATCTTTTTCTGATCCACTTTCATAAACAAAGTAACCTTTTTCATGCTTGATCCCAGGATCAAGCATCCAGATAGCTTTAAAACCGGCACTATGAAGATCATCCGCTAGAGATTTTGGATTAGGAAAAGTCTCCTAAATACAATACTCATTAAAATCAATCCCTAATACAAAGAAATTGATACATTCATTTAGTTACGGTTCGTGTTTGAATCACGAGCGAATTGATAAATTGCTGGGTTAATGCGTTGATGCAATCAACTTAAGATGTATGTAACAAAGTCACTAATCAACAAAATGTACCTTGTCAAATGTGAAACATCGAAAGCCATCCATGTAGTCAATATCCATCCATATGACATCACAAGGTATACCTTTCTCTCTGAATGTCTTGGCAATCTGCACAGTAAAAAAGCAAATTGTAGATAATTACAACCATTTGATTTGACATTTTCTAAAATAGCACATTTTAACATACCTCACGGACGCGCAAATCAGAGTCATAGCTCCAACGACACTGTTGATATCCTAGTGACCACTTTGGTGGCATGAAAACAGTTCCTATCAACAAATATATCAGGAATGTCACCTTAAATAAGAACAAGAAAAGTAGAGACTATAATCAATTTTCATGTGAGACATATAATTTCTTTAAAGTTTATAAATACATAGTTCAGCAAATTACCAATTGCATGTGACAGTGATTCCAAAACAATGGTTGCTGAAGCAAATGGACCAAATGTAATTACTGGAAAAGGTGAAGGGGAGATCAGCTTTGCAGTCGATTCTTTACATAGATCAATCTGTTAAAACATAAATATAAAAAATTATTTAAGTCCTCTATAATAGCAAATTGTTCAGAATATGAAACAATAATATAACTGAGAAATATTAAGCACCTCACAACGTTTCGTTGTATCAGCGAGAATCCCCATTGCATCTCCATTAGGAAGAATAGCTAGAACCCATGGATGTGATTGATACAAGGATGTAGTTCCACTTCCATACCCCCATGCATCAGTATTCCAAGTGAAAACCTGTGTTTATCGCATTCCTTAATACTCGAACAAAATGAAGTCCACTTATTAATTTGTGAAAAATATATATATGACAGATAAAAAAAAGTAAAAACCAACCCTTTTTCCTGTTCTTTCAAGCTGTCCACTAACTTCCCCTGTTCCATAAAATGAGGTTCCTGCTGGAAGCTAATTACCATATCCACTAGCTCCAGTGAGATGAATAAATAGAAAATTTTAACAAAATAGAAGTAGTTTTAGAAGATATGCTACCTCAAAATACACGATTTGTTGTTCGGCTAAGAATTCAAAAGTCGGGATGTATGGTGGAGTTTTGTGATTATTTATGAGGGGTGTGTCTCTATCTTTGGGGTTAACAAAAGAAAGACTGGGAAATGATGAGTTTCTAGCATCAGCAGAACAATCAAACCTGAAAACACCTTCTTCTAGAATTGGTTCGAAAACCATTTGACCAGGTTTAACCTCACCAGCCATAGATGTCCCTGCACTCTCTCCCATCTTAAACCCTGATAAGATCCTGAGACTTGTGTTCCTATTGTTGTTTCTACAAAAAAGTTAAGCTATATCAGTTGATCTAATACCATAACCAACACACAGCTCTTTATAGTTTCTAAATGATCAAATGATAAAAAATTAATAGTAGTGCAAATGCACCATTGCAAGAGACAAGTTTATTCAATCTCCCACAGAAACATAAGGCTCAGTTTGAACTTTGAGGTCAAACCTATTGACTTCAAAATTCAATTGTTGTTGAATGTAATTATAGATATATGATAATTAGTTTTTGCACATACCAAATGTTATAAGTCTCTACTTAACTAAACACTTACTAAACAGCAACTGATGCAAAATATCATCATGTATAGCTTTTGACCACAAAAAAAAAATTAATTTTTATATAAAGATTTGACCGCAAAATTCAAGATTACTTGATTGAAAATTTATTGTAAACACTAAACAATAATCCCAATTTCGTGTGTTCCTCAACGATGTCTGATACAAGTTCTACAGCAAAAGAAAAAACCGATCCTTGTCCTTATTAACATCACAAATTCAAGATTTTCCATATGCATAATTATAAGCTTAATCTAAAGTTTAATACAACGATCTACCCAAAACCTCAGTATATTCGATAATATAAATCCCCACAAGGTGAAAGTAGATCAAAAACCCAAACTACGATCAAGAAATGTAAATGAGGATATCAATCAGTACCTGAGAATATTACTGAAATTGTGAGAAATCGTGTGGGTATTCTTCAGAAACTTTAGAAATTGATTCGGGAATACACTAGTATGAGTGGAAATTGAAGTAGGAAAGCAATGAATTGAAGGTGTGCTGATTGTTGTTCTTCCCATTTGTGATTTGTGTTGGTGTTATTTATACTCGAACCACGTATACGATATTTGGGAACAGGGCTATCTCACAAATGTATCAATCCACAGTTACACGTGTACCACAATTTTGTTTTCGCGAGCAAATGTCTGAATTGTTTGAATATTTGTATCTGAATGATTAAGCATTATACTAATGTTGAATGATTAAGAGCTCTAATGTTGAATTATTAAGAGGTCTAATTTTGAATGGTAAAGAACTCTTATATGAATTGATCAGATATTTGTTTTTTAATAGTTAAAAGATACTAGCTATTAATGGTTCTGACGTCTTAATTGTTCAGCACTTAATGATTCAGATCTTTTATTGATTCGTCACTTAATCATTGAGAATTTGTCAAACATAAATAGTGGATATATTATGGCATTGGTCCTAATTTTTAAATAATTAAACTATTGGTTTTAGCTGTTCGTTAAACCGTCACATTATTAGTCTCTGAAATGAATGGTCGTTACTGTTAGATTTTTGAAAATGACTATTTTACCTCTTAATTATGAGGTGTTTCTGAACAAAAGATCAAGTACGTGTGGTTGGTTATTAGTGTCTAGATAAACTACTTCTGCAAGTTGAACTTGTTAACAATAAGTGTTTAGCACTTACTAGTGTGGGATTAATAAAACTTTGTTTTACATGTCATGCTTTAGTTTTGAGAAATGTTCATACAACTTTCATATCAAAGATTGTAACCTATGTGAGCATATTGGTTGAATATGTATAGTACCTATATTTCAAACACACACTCCTTATTACATAAAAGGATAATAGTTCACAAGTTTTGTGCTATTAGAGTCTTACGAAATTACGAAAGATTATATATATAATAACTTTCGTCAATGACTTGTCTTTTCCAGTTGTATATACTGTCTGTGACGATATATTTTTTCCTCAAATCCCTTTTGTCATCATGTGCCCAATGTAGCAAAAGATGTCGTCTATATACGTCTGTTCAAAACAACATACATTTTTAATTGGGATTTATGTCATTAATATTATTATAACTTATTGTTGATTTGCACACGTTTCTTGTTTTTGATAAGTTAAATGTCATAAAACTATTAGAGACATTATTAAATTAACATTAGATTATAACGTTTGGTCATCACCAACGTATTAATGCAACATTGTTGAATGAATAAAGAATATAATATCATAAGGCTGTCATATGACATTTTTTATGACGCCAAAGAGGAAACAACGTGTCCCTCGATAATGAATGCCTTTTCAAAGTAAAAACGTTTATCGGAGTATGTTTATGTAATCAATGTTATAGAACAACATACGTCAACGTAATAGTCGTTGATTGACATTGGTTTATGGTGGGATCATAGTTTCTTAATGAAGCGAGTTAAGGATAATAATCCTCAACAATGAGTGTAGTGTCAACGAACGCAATCATTGATAGGCATTATCTGTATTTAAGTTTGTGTATTGAATGTTATACAATAATATGAAAGTGGGAATCACTTATAAACTAATACGACTAAAGTAGAAACAACTGTCGAGGGCTTGAACCGTTGAAGCTCTAAAAAACAGTCTATAGTTAAAGGTTGTTAAGTTTATCCTTACAACTCTCAAGTAAAATTCATTTGTTCTAACATTTTTATTTAGCGGCTTTCACCCTACACCATGCCATGAGGAAAGCTTATACTACAATAACCAACCTTATTTCACAGGTCATTTTTTTTAATAGAATTTATATGTAAACAAAAATAAAAATTTACTTTATCATTTATAGTATATGTTTGAAAGCATTTAGTAAGATGGTAGCCATTTAAAAAAAAAAAAAAAGAAGCAAAAGTACACACAACATTTCAAATAGACTATTACCTATATATTGATTAAAAACTTTTATGAACAGTTCTTGGCTTCTATTGGTGGGTTGGGACGGCTAACCAACCAGAGCCTGCCTGTCATTTGACATGTTTTTTTGAAAAAAAATTGTTTTTAAATTCACAATATATATAATTGCATCCAGATTAGTTTACAAGTTAAAGGGTAGATGGATTGGTTGGGCACATAAACTAACGAATATATACGAATTTATCACCAAATGATTCACGAATTGTTTGCCGAACATTCGGTTCGGTTTATAACCATACATAACATAGCATCATAATGATAAAATATACAAAAATAAACGCATTTACATAATTAACTTTAAGCTATCTTTGATTACGGAGGAGGGGCATTACCCTGAACTACCCTAGAATCCACCAATCACACGTTGTTATATCACAAGTACCCTTAACTACCCTGAAATACTCAAAAAACTAGAAATGCAACCCTGGATTACCCTGAAACTTCTATTTTCACATTTAAATAATTCAAAAAGAAAATTAACTTTTACTAAAAATTAAAAATTACATAATTTAAAATAAAACATTACATAATTAAAAATAAAATATTACATAATTAAAAATGAAATACTACATAAAATATTAAAATTAACATATTACTCGTCCGAAGCGATGTACGCTAGATCTAAACTTGAAAGATGTTCGACAAGATCATATCAAAGTCGAAAATGTGTATCTTGATCATGTATTTCTGAAAGAGCGTTAACGTCAAAAACCGGTTGGACCGTAGGGTCGATTATGTATACCGGTGATATTGCTATCATTCGAATCCAATTCGTTTTCGGTAATGTATAAATTTGGATACTCATTACACATTGTCGTGTTTGTGTAATTGTCATGTTTGTGTGATTTTGTTTGAGTTTATGTAAATAATAGTGTCACGTATGTGTGTGAGTATTTATAGGGAATTTTTTTTAAACCCCCAACGGTCTCTTTAAACGGCATTATAGCCGTTGGGGCTCGGCTACATCTCGGCAACCAATACCCGTAAGCAACTACCCGTCAGGGTACCCGCAAGGGTGGCGGCGGTGTAACCGAGTGCCCCCTAGAATTTTCTTAAAATTAGTGCCCCTTTCAAATTATGTCGACACTTTGCATGATTAACCATGCAACCAGACAAACCCAAAATTTTAAAATTAGTACGTACTGGTTTTCTTTCTTGAGCCTGATAAGATTTGTGTGGCTGAGAACATTTCTCATGCAATATATATATAATAGAGGTTTAATTCTTCTTATCCCCGTTCGTATATTTGAGCCAATGGAGGACCAAAGGTATATTAATTAAATCTTCTTTCATATATAATTATGTTAAAGTGGTCGAATACATGCATGAGTTTTAATTTGTTTCTTTGATATTTCAGATGTGCCGTTGTTACGGGAGGAAACAAAGGGATTGGATTTGAAATATGTCGTCAGCTAGCTTTAAACGGGATCCAAGTCGTATTAACTGCTAGAAATGAGAGTCGAGGGGTTGAAGCTGTAGAAAAACTCAACGCTTCTGGGATTTCGAATGTTGTTTTTCATCAGCTTGACATTACGGATTCAAACAGCGTAGCAAACTTGATCAAATTCATTGAATCACGCTTCAAGAAACTCAATATCTTGGTAAGTAAAGGACTCGTGTGTGTGTGTGTGTATATAGAGGGACAAACATATGAACTCATTTTTTTTAATCTCTACCATGATTCATGTGATTTCACTACTTACATGCACACGCAAATATATCTTAGTAGAAAAGCTAATATCATGAGGGACGGGGTGTCTGATTAGGTAAAATAACCCGATTGTATAACTGGCCTCTGTAGGGAGTAATCTTAATCGGGTCATGCAGCAGAAAGCGAAATTCTTTGGTTTGGTCGAATGGGTCAAAAGTAATGGGTTAGTTGAATCAAAGTAGTACGATAGTGTTACTTATTTGTAAGATCGAGTTGGTTCATTGTTTTTTTTCTATATATGTAAGCTTTGTGTTTTTATTATAAAAGAAGAAAAAAG
>BJCN01312017.1:0-12758 GCA_018326445.1 Flaveria brownii
TATATGATTTTGTTTGAATGATTTAATTACTCGTAAGTAATTTTTAAGATATTAATTGATAAGGATTTTATGTAAATAAGCTAAACAATTATATATCTAGAATGTAAGTTTTTTATGCAAATATTTTATTAAGATTTACTAAATTATAATATCGAAATTCTATCATATATTAAAATATAATTTTAAATCTTAATCTTAATTATGTGTCTTTTATAATTTTTAAATATTTATTATTTCTTAACTTTAATGGTTGATAACATCTATTATAAATATAATGATTTTAAAAAGTTAAATTTATTCCACCCATGTAATACATGGGTTCTAACCTAGTATATTTATGTATGCTAGTTAGCTAGTGATGAACTAATTAGGATTCTTTTTAGGTTTGGTGAATTGGGTCAAGCCCAAGGACGTAAGGTTGGGTCGACCCCAATGACGTTGGTTGGGCCAAGCCCATTATGCCATCATATTGCGTATCAGAATCTAAATTCCGGTCATCTTTTAAGCTGGTATATACCTATTGATCACGTAAAAAGGAAAAAAACAGGTCTAAACTTAGGGTTATTACACTTGACGTGAAGGTTAATGTATTACATGGTTGTAAAATGTTTGTGGAACTCGTCGAGCGATGTATGGATACGATTGGATAGCTCATTGTTGTGAGTATAACTATCCTTTTTCCTTAATTGTGTTTCGAGAAAGGGTTGAGAATTTGAAAAGAGGTTTGAGAAGTGTTCTAACGTTATATTTTTATGTTGTACCAAGAATACCATGCATATACGTTTTTAATTAAAATCTATTTGAAAAAACAAATAGTCTGCAGACACTAATGTATGTGTGACGAAGATAGAACATGCTTCATAGATGTTTCTTAAGAAAAACACCACCTTACCAACCAAACACCTTATCAATTTTAACAAATCTTATTTGATTCCAATTTCATTTTCATTTTCAATTTCTTTATATCATAATTTTCACACTAAAGGACCCCTTAATTTCACATCGAAATGTCAATCCAAACCCAACAGTCGTAAAATTAACAAAAAAAAAACACTACTAGCTTATGTTGATCACTTATAATTAGGGGGTGTTTGTTTTTCAGAAAAGTTCTTCCTAACCTCTTTTGTCTGCGCTGCGCAAACTACGCTCAGACATTGAGCTCTGTATAGTGTTTGTTTTTTGGTAGAATTTTCATTAAACAAGGTCCGCGCGAGGTATGCATGGTGCAGATTTGACACAATCACTTCTAAAGTCTTCTAAAATCTGCATAATATTAAACACGATCACCCCACCACCACCCATGTCCACCAACACCATCCACCGCCACCACCACCGTCCGCCACCACCACCGTCCGCCTCCACCACCGTCCGCCTCCACCACCACCACCCATGGTCCGCCTCCACCACCACCAACCACCGTTCGCCGCCATCACCCACCATCGTCCAGCACCGACATCACCCACCATCGTCCAGCACCGACTTATACCACCACTCACCATCGTCCTGTACCGACATATACCATTCGGACATCTGAACTATTACGTTGGTTAAGAGAATTTCCCTTAGTCACTGGACAATGTAACCAAATACTTCACCTTTCAAATTTCAATCTACAAACACCATATGTTATAAGAGACAAAAACCCCTCATTCAAAACCTGCACAAAATTCTATCTTCACACCAAAAAATGGCGACAAAGCTTCTTCATCCTCCAATCTCAACTTCTCACGTGCTTCCTTCCCCACCAACACTTGGAAAGTTCACCAAAACTCACCCTCAAAAGTTGCACAAACATTGCATTCCATCCAGATCCAATTTCGCCATTAAACTTGCAGAACAAAGCTCCGGCTTAATCGGCGACCACAAAGACGAACATTCAACCACTAATCACTCAACCATTTCTCAAATCAAAGCTGACATTAACAACACCCTGCAAGGTAATCAACTACATTGATCAATTTCGCCAAACAATAATTCATATCGAAATTAGGGTTTTTGAATTCGGATAATAGGAATCAATCGAGGCATTTTTGGGATCCCGGGCGAGAAGAAATCTGAAATTGAGGAAATGGTGAAGGTGCTGGAGTCTCTGAATCCGAATCCACACCCAACTCTTGACCTCGATAAGGTCAGATTTATGAGAAATTGTTGAATTTAAAATTCATCAAAATTACTCAGATTTATGAGAAATTGTTCAACTTTATGCAAAATTGTTAGTTGGGTGGATGCTGGAAGCTGATTTACAGTACGATTACGATATTGGGATCGAAAAGAACGAAATTGGGGTTGAGGGATTTCATCAATTTGGGGGATTTCTTGCAGGTTATTGATGTTGCTAAGGTACTTCCTGTGATCTTGATTTTGGTTATTTACAACCTCTTGTTTGTTGGTGTTATCTTGTTTGCTTTTTGATTTTGTATATTTTTTAATCTCTGCTTTTGGGTGGATATTCTAAGAAGTTCTATTAAGAGAATAATACTTACAATAGTGATAAAAGAAATATTTTTGATATGATAATGAAGGTATTATGGATATATTGATGTTGTAAGGAACTTTGGAATATACTTTGAAAGGAGTAAAGTATAACTAAGTTTTATATTATTATAAGAGTTAGTTTAGTAACTGTTTAATATGTAATACCTCTTTAATATTATATTGCTTCTCATAAGGGGAGCGTTGTTTACATACTCATTTATTTATTTATTTAAGAAATTTGTTACTTATCTTCTGAGTAGAACACCATGCTGTCCCTATGAGCGTGAGCAAAGGATGCCAGCGAATCTGCTACTTTGTTCCCTTCTCGCACGATGTGGGAAAGATTGCATGAAGGAGATAAGAGAGACTTGCATGATCGCGTCAAATCTTATTTATATATATATTTTCAATTTTTTAATATGAAAGGAATGAATAAGAATATAATTTTATCTATCTTTTATTATTGTTGGAATATCCAAAATGTTGAAATATTTTTTTGAAGTTTGAACGTTAGAAAAAAACTTATTTGTTCGCACTAGGTTAGAAACCCATGTATTAAATTGGTAGAAAAAATTCAACATACATTAGGCTTTATTAAATTTTGTATATTAAATGTCATTAGCCCAATAATAAAATAATAAATAAAAATTTAAGAAATTAATAATGACAAATAATAAAAATCAAGAATTATTAAATTATATATTAAGATAATATAGTTAAGATCTTATAATTTAGTATGTTTTAATAATTCATTAGTATAAAAAGATTTATATTTTGGATATTAATTATTTAGTTTACTTATTTAGAATAATTTTAATTTAATAGGAGAGAGAGGTAGGAGACAAAAGCTTAAACTTAACTAAAAGTTGCCATGTGTCCCTAAAAGTTTTTTTATTATATAGTATATATATAGTTATTTAAAAAACTTGGTTCCATATATCTAGCCCCTTGGAGATTATTTTAGTTTATTTTATTAAAAGTAAAATTTTTGATATCTAAAAACTAATAAGAAAACATTTATCAACGTTTCCAACTCTTAAAAAAATTAATATTGTAAAATTAATGGACATTTTATAAGTATTGAAAAGAGTAATAAGAATAACTCTTGACACTTCAATCATTTAAGTCCAAAATAATCCTTTTAACATATAAAGGCACTCTTGTTTCAATTTTTAGCATTTTTTCCTTGACACTAACTTTGTAAAGAATTTTGTAGTTAAATTGAATGGTCGCTAAGTACTTTTACACTTAAGGGACTATTTATTGAAATTACTAAGATTATATAATATTATTTAATAATTAGGGGATTATTTGTAAATTTTACTTGGAATAACAAAAAAAACTATACAAACAAACATACATACCCAGTATATCCCATTAAAAAGCAGAGTCTGGGAGGGGTAGGTGGTGGCGATGTTGGAGCGTTGATGTTGGAGTGTTGATGTTGGATTGGATTGGGAACCATTTCACTTATTAGGCGTCAGATGAAACAACCATGACCTTCATAGTTGTTCAAATTGGAGAAAAAGTAAATACTAGCCAAGTACATCAATTTTTTATTACAAATCTTGAACCGGATCATAAAAAAGAGGGATGAAAAGCAGTAACAAATTAAGTGTTTGTAAGCTATGCATACGGATATGGTGTATTTAAATATTACAATCAATTTTCATTCATTCATTCCAAACTAAAGTAACACTAATGTTTAGATACATCATATATGTAAGCATAACTTATGAACACTCAATTTGTTACCGGTTATAATCCCTCTTTTTTCTGATCGGGTTCAAGATTTGTAACAAAATTTTGATGTTTCTAGCTATGGTTTACTTTTTCTTTGATGTGAACAACTATGATGGTTCACCTGGCGCCAAATAAGCCAAACATCATCGTTCGTATACGATTTTGGTTCCTAATCCAACGCCTGTGTTGCCATTTGTCGTCAAAAGAAACTCCGACGACTTGAAGATACTAAGGTGCTCATAAAGTTGGTCGGGAAAAAAATAGGGACTGGGCTCCTAGAATGAGGGATAGGAAGATTTATATATTCCTTTTGTTATCCTATGTAAATTTTAGAAATAATACCTAATTATTAAATAATCTTAAAAATTGACATAAATAGTCCTTTAAAAGGACTTCAATTCCTTCCATTTATTAGAAAAATCTAACTGTTTAAGTGTCAAGGATGAAAAGGTTAAAAAAATTAAAGCACGGGGGCTTTAATGTCAAAAGATTTCTTTTTGGACTTAAATGGTTAGACAGGTCAAACCTTAGTGAAGAAAAACGTAATTTACTTTAAAAGTTAATGCAAGTATTTATAATGTGGTTCAGAGACACTAGTAGACTTGAGTGATCCAAGACAAAACCATAGCATTTTAATTTTTAATTTTCCCGAAAAGCAACCATAACTAAATCCCAAATGAAAGATGTCTCATGACTCCTATATATACTTGCTTTTCAAATAACTTACAAACTTGTTTGAAGCTCACAACTCGTATAAATTTTAAGTTTGTTTGGGTCGTATAAATTTCAAGCCTCGTTTGGCTAGCTCATTTGGCTCGATTATTTAGCCCATTTAAAATTTTCGTAGGCAAATAAAAAAAACAACCAACCCTTTAAAGATAAAAACCCTCATGAAGAGTCAAGCTATATCTATCTATGCATGTGATATTATTTTTTGTTATGCATCCATCCATATATGCCAAAAAATACATAATTTGAAAGATATATGAGCTGGCTTGATCTTTATCCATTCCAAGTTCGAGCTCAAATTTTAGTCGTTAAGAGTTTTTAAGCCAAGCTGAGCTGTTGAGCTCGAGCACAAGGTGAAGCTGGCTCAACCTGGCCAGGTTCGCTTATTAAACAGCCCTATCTACAAGCTGCAGAACAAACTCAAAGGACCCATACCAACATGAAACTATGACTACGAAAATAAAAAAAGAAACACCTACCAGAGGGCAGAGGCCCGGATACACCTCAACAACAAACCTAATCAACATACGCAAATGAAAAGAATCAGCAGTCCTCTACAATACCGAGAAGGTAGTAACCCATAACGCACACTCAACCTGTAGTGACATTCAATGGAGGTCGTATATGATATCACCACAACTCTACTAGTCCTCATTGAGCCGAACAGGTTACTGCTCTAATGCCAACACCCTCGCTCCTATTCCCTTAGTCTCATTCTCTTTGTTTGCTATAAAACACCTGGTGCTGTGCGAGGAGCTTTACATGTTGGATCTGCCTGTTTTAAAATACTCATAGGGGCATGAGGTTACTGGGATGGAAGCTGCCTAGTCAGCCCATGTGTCATGAAGATGATGGACCAACATTCTAGTGAATATTGCAATGTGGCATAGACCATATGTGATTCATGTGCCGTGTGCGTGAGACTACCTATAAAGGTGACGCCCTCTTCTCTGTTTTGTTACTGTCTACCATAGCTTCTTTGACTTCCCTCTTAGAGAGTTTGTATTGACCATTTTCTCTTTGGTTATTTCTTATTTGTTTTAGTTTCTTCCTGGTTTTCATGCACAACTTTAACAAAGGTGTGCGTGCCCCTTTATCCTTTTATCTTCTCACGTTGTCTTGTTTAAGTCATGGCAAAAGCAAACTGTTTAGTTTGTTTTTTCAGTAATGTCAGAGTGACTTAGCATTGAATGCTGCAGGATTGACTGTTCTTTTAACTATGTTCAACGGTTTATGTTGCTATGTCTGTCAACCCACTTCCACATGCTTCTGTTTGGCCTACTTTGTTTGTCTCGCACTGAAGCTGCATCATAGATGGGCCATGTCCACCTACATGGTGGAAAAAGAAAGGTTACAGACGTATAAGCCTAAATTGTTTAGCGTTGATAACCAAATCCCAGAGCTAGAAACGTAGGTGACTTCCTTGAAGGAGAGGGACGTGGTACATAATAAGTGATGGAGGAGCTCTAAAAGCATTTAAAGGGGAAGGAGGCTGTATGTAAAGTTACTGAAGCAAAGAGGAGCACCTGAAGTCCATTGACACACCAAATACGAAGCTTTTTTTTTTCTTAATTGGAGTTCAACCAACGTTCTAAAAAGGCTCAAGAGTTGGATATAAAAGTAAATTATCTAAGAAATGTTCTTAAGACGAAAGAAGAGAATTACGTGTTACAAAGGGCCTGAAGGTCGGTTATGAGTACATTTAGTGCTTGCTATGATTGCGTCCAGGGTATTCAGTATGTTGTATCTCTAGGTCCCGGGTGTATAGATCTCTGTCTGTGCAGACACAATAGTTGACCTTCACTCTCCTTTCTAACTGAAATTCTAAGCTGATCAATCATAATCGATGTTATAAATTATTGTGTTCATCTCACAAAATTATAAAAAAAAAATGAAAATAGACCGAGTTCAACTTATTTACGTGGTCTAGCTGCATGCCAATTTCACCTGTCGTTTTTTTATTGAGTTATATATTTGATCTTTGTCACTGAATGATTGATTGTTATATGTTTTCAATTCTTTTACAACAAAGATATTGAAATTTTTTCATGGTTAAAATGGAGGGGAAAGCAGTAAATGTGATCATGTTCAATGTGAGAGGGCTCAACTTATTCAGTGGCAAGCTTATAATTGAGGCCTCCTTCACCATTTCTTCCAAATCAGTTAAGTGTCCATAACTCTCTTAGTCTTTTATGTTTGAAGACATATATTTCACAAAACTGATAACCATTATAAGAAATCAATCAAAATTTATAAAGCTTATACCGTTTCTCACTTAAAAGATTATTTCAACAAAATGTTGAACACAACTGTTATTCTGTTAGATTATGTTCACTGTGGCGCAATGATTGTATCGTAAAGGAGTTATTTTCCGAATGTATTTATGTTGGCTACTGTGTTTCGCAGAGAGTCGACATTCAGTACAATAACTCGACAATTGTCCCTGATCAGGTATCATATATGCATACCAAGTCTATCTTTTAAACATGACACCATTTTGAATGTGCTGGAAGTACGCAATTGCGTCACTTGTGACCATACCTGATTCCTAAATGTGTCACTACTAGAAATTTAACTGTCACTGATGGCTAGGAACCCAGGTGATCACCAGAGTATTACGGTAGTAGAAAATCCCTAAAACATATCAAAAGTATGTTTATTAGTATCCGTCGGCTATCACCAACAGACTAGCACAGGTTTAGAATTTTTTTTAAAACATTCATTGGTAATTATTAGCGGATAATGATGGTTTTATAGTCACTAGGAACTGCGTTGCTTGCTACCTTGGGTTGGCACAATCTGAGTTCCTAGGGACAACAGTTTATCAATAGAGTGCCAACACCACTATTTTTGTCGCTAATTTGTTGATGAATTTACTAAGGTTGTCATGCCATTATAAAGGTCAGCAATCTGTAGATGATGCTGTTGCTAGTGATCCCTTGGTAAAATTTGTCAGTGACCCATCTATGAATTCTTTACCCATGCCATGTTTCATGATGGGCTATCACCCATGTCCTTTTACCAAGAGATTTCTGGCAGGTGTGTTCATCACTGAAATTTCCTCTGTTTTGTATTGTATTCTTTTGATGTGACATTTATGTACTGGCAGCTGATGAATATGTTTCGCAAAAACTATGACGTTCTCCTCAGTATATTCAACCCGGATGGTTGGTTAGAGATAACGTATCCTTTTTAACCTCCAGCTAGTGTTTTATCTCACATGTGACGTATCTATATATCTTGGATTTTGTACAACACTAACACGTTTGCCACCTCCTTTTCTTACTTGGAAATGGTGGGTCTACAACCATTGTTATAACCTTGATTTCTTGTCAAAAGATATGTGGATGAAACCCTAAGAATAGGCAGAGACGATAAAGGCAACATCTTCATACTCGAGAGATCAAACGAAACCGACCCATGAGCCTTAGTTTGGTTTCTTTTGATGGTTTCATTTTCTTGAGGATGTATAGATAACATTCGGTATTGTGTAATTTTTTAGAAATCTTAGCCATAACATGTTTATTTGATTTACAGTATGTTAGCTTTTACATCGAGGAAGTTCGAATTTGTATAGTGCTCCATGCTCGTTAATTGTGATGCCAAATGGAAAGAATGGTTGTTTTATCTCGGGTGACATATTTGTAAAAGAAAAACAACGAATTAGCATGAACCTATGGGTGTTAACAAAGGTACCTAGTGAAAATATTCAAGAATGTATATATACTTGTATTATGTGCAAAACTGTTCACAAATGGGTTAAGTAGGTAAATATTATTTAACAACTAAAAATGACGTGATTTGTTTAATCACTAGACACTAATAAGATTTCTATCAAAAGGATCTAAAAACAAAAATTTGATGATGATAACGTGATATTGTGTAATCTTTTACTCCAATTAAAGAGTTTATTTTGTAAGAAAAGAAGCTAGAGAACCAGTTTTATAAAATTACTACTTTATCATTGTCAGATATGCTTGTCAAAATTCTATCACATAAAACAATTTAATTGTAATTAGTAAAAACATATTGTAGCGTTTTACTTGTGAATACACTAGTGAATATCTATATTTTGTAGCAATGTATTCACCTAGGGCTATTCACGACCCTAGCCGAACAGAGCGGACCTTTGCTCGTTTTTAAACCGAATCGAGCCGATTGGCTCGTTTACAATCGAGCGGAAAATCGAACAAGCATTTTTCGAGCGTTACTTTTTCGATCGAGCATCAAGCGAGCACAAACGAGCGGTAAACAATTTGTACATATCAACTATTTAGTGTGTTATCTGATTTATATTATAATACGAGACGGTGACAATATTGAGTCTTAACTTTTAATGACTTTAAAAGGAGTCACATTTCATAACATGGTATTTTTATAAATAATAATAAATTATGACTGACGATAAGACTAAAACTATAGCCGATGAGGCAATGAACATATTGAATAGAACGATACATGAGAGCGGGAGATGATCGAGTAAGAGTAAGAGCGGGGTTAGATTTTTATTTATAGCGACTTAAGATTTCACGTTAATACTTAATGTTAAGTTTTTTATTAGATTGATTAATCTAATATATAAATATAATTATTTAGTTGTGTATAATAGGTCAAATCTACTAGAGTGCTATGTAAACAAACAAACAAACAAACTCAGTATATCCCACTCAAGAGCAGGGTCTGGGGTTGGGGGGTAGGTGGTGGCGAGTCTTTCCTCTATCTTGATATGCAGAGAGACCGCTTCCAAAGAGACCTCCGACTCGATAACAAAAGCAATAACGATAGTAAGTCAACATATAATATATCATACAACACACAACACACAACATACAGTAATAAATCACCTAAAAGAATAAGAAAATGAAAAAGCATACATCAGAGAAGCAGCAAGTTTCACCTATAAAGGGCAGATGTGGACTACGTACACATCAGACCCCGCAACATGTCTTCATTAACACTTCCTACCTACAGATCCCACTAAAAATCCTTAATTTTAATTCTACGCCTCCACTCACTCCTATCCTCGATCATGTGCTCAGAGAGGTGCAAGTGTATCATATCTCGCCTGATTACCTCATCCCAAGTCAATCTAGGTCTTCCTCTACTCCTTCTACCCTCTAAGATGATGTTCTCTACTACTCTAACTGGTGCTGTCATTGGTCTCCTCTTCATATGCCCAAACCATTTTAATATTCCCTCTCGTATTTTATCTGCGATACAAGCCACTTCTAGCTTCTGTCGAAACACTTCATTTCTTATCCGATCCAGTTGTGTATCCACACATCCACCTCATCATTCGCATTTCCGCTACCTTTATTTGTTTCTCGTGCGATTTCTTTATGGCCCAGCAGTCTGTTCAATATAACATAGTTGGGCGTACTTGTAGCAAAAATACACTTTGTAGAATAACATCACACTTTTCGTTATGTGTCCGTTACAAAGGTGATAACACGAGAAAATGCATCATGCACTGTCTTATTTAAAGGATTGTATCATGGTCCGACACAACCACCTTACTTAGCAATTCTTACGATGAGGCACTGCCGAGGCTTAATTCTAGCAAATTTAACCGTAATGTAGAATATGTAATACTATAGTTTGAACGAGAAGTTGGTCCACCACCAATTTTTACCAAACAAAATGAACGTTAATCTCAATATATATCGCGAATTGATGCTACAACGGGCTAGTGGGCAGACATACGACAGTAACATTGTAACTATAGACAACAGAGATGAAGTAAAGACAATGAACCTCAAGTAGTATATCATATATATATAACATGTCTTGCCAACAAAATTAGCAACTTATGTAATTCAACCCCAACACCGGAGAAAGAGACATCAACTTGACGTTTTGAAAACCAAGATAACAAGTTATCACCCAAAAACATATAATACTCAGAAGTTGATCGTCAGTTATCCGGACAACCTCCCGACACAAAGTCAGAATAAGCTATGAAAACCAGAATTGCATGACGCAAATAGTTTTATAGTTGACGGATGGATATGTAAGGTGCCACTAATGTAACAAAGAACACGCTTGAGAGCATTATATTGTTACTTGTGAAGATCATAAATTTGTACATATGAGATGTGTGATCAAGTACTATTAAACACCATAAAGACTTCAGTACGATGAGGGGTCGTCAACAAGGACCTAGTAAGACTATCTTTAGCATTAGTGTCAGCATCACAACAGTAGAAGTCAATTACAATTAGTGATATTGACACAATCTAAAGATAAGTTGTGTCAAGGTCATGCCAATATATAAGTAACCAAGAGTAAGAACAACTATTTTGAACGCCGAATGGTACCCATGTTGGCTTCAACTGTTGGTACTATGCACGAGGAGCATATTCATGTCCGTATAAAGAATTCTCTAGTCAAAATATATGACCCTGGTGATTGGATTCCACAAACCTGGAGGTTGGTGCATATATGTTGTCTCACAAATTGAGCAATGAACAAAAGCATTCTTCACTTGTAACTGACGTGTATGACAAAAGCGAGATACTGCTAAGATAAGGACATTATGGATGGTGATTGGATAATTACCCTAAATGTCTCACCACAATCAATAACTAATCATCAACTCTTTTCATTAGTAACCAACCAAGCTAGAGACCCATCAACATTAAGATTGCACTTATATAACCCCGTTGATATAATCACGTTGCTAAAAAAGAGAATCAAAGTCTTAGTTTTAGTAAGAGCACTATACTGATCTTGCATGGCAAGGTACCAGTGTGGATCTTGTAAGGTAAGGGACCAAACAGTACGGGATGTGATTACATGAAGGTTAAGTTTGTTGATTAGCTTAGTTATGCCTAGTTAGGCTCAAGTGACCATAGGATGAGTATGTGTGGTTGTAATGGCTATGAATGATGATGAATAATCTGTTGGGAAAGACTTGCTACCTTAGATTGAGATGGTGACCTGGATAGCAAAGGTAGGTTTGATCAAAACTAATAACTAGTTTCTAAAGACAATAGTGTTTGTGACGTTGATTAACTTGACTCATAGGCACGTAGCTCCGGAAAAGAAGACATGTAAGGGTTTGACAGAGAGAGCGTGTGTGTGTGTGGGTCGATGGAGGCGGTTGCCGCCAAAACTAAGAAACACAGAGAGGAAGGTTTAAACTTTAAAGAGGATGGGTATGAAACCTTGTTAGCTCTTATACCATGAATGATTCTACATTTCTGTTAGTCTTTGTAAAGTATAGAGAAAAACTAACAGTGATATAAAATCTTAATGGGCTTACCCTCAGGTAAAATATCAAATAGTGAGGAGTATCTAAATAAAGGACAGATATCTTGCCCAAAAATAATCTCCAACAGAGAAGGTAAACATTTTATATTTAGAACTCAGAAGAACAAAAGAAAAGCTAATAACAAAACAAGTTAGTTTACTCCATAGATTTCAATAGAGTAAATGGGTTACTCATTTATCAATCCCAAAGAAGTTATAACAAACTGATTTTAGAAACTTAATTACACATTTTGGGTTACAAAAGATCAGAAATGAAAATTTTATACACAAAATAATAATAATAATAACAATAATAATAATAATAATAATAATAATAATAATACTAATACTAATACTAATAATAATAATAATAATAATAATAATAATAATAATATTATTATTATTATTAATAATAATAATATTAAGCATATATTATCAATAACAGTAATGATAATAAATGCAATCTGGCATTTAAATCTATTGATGAAAAAATGTAACTCACTCGTAAAATAGAATAAAAACAAGGCTAGATTTTGACAAGCGAGAAAATCATCGATTGT
>BJCN01312022.1:5500-15977 GCA_018326445.1 Flaveria brownii
CTCCACCGCCACACCCCCACCAGACACCACCATCACCGACCGCATCTTCATGGACTTCAGCATCTGCCCCTCCTACTTCCAAACCCGCACCCTCGGCTCCGACCTCGCCCTCTGCCCCGACTCCCAACCCGTGGGTCGCATCGTCCTCGGCCTCTACGGAAACCATGTCCCCATCACCGTCTCCAACTTCAAAGCCATGTGCACCGGCCTCTCAGGCTACTACAAAGGCACCCTCGTCCACAAGCTCTACCCCGGGAGGTTCTTCATGGCCGGACGACAGGGCCGGAGGGATAAAGGGGAGGTCAAACCGCCGGTGAATTTGGTCAGGAATACCGAGAGTGTGGACCCGAAGGCGTTCCGCTTGGGGCATACGAAAGGTGGGGTGTTGTCGCTGTGTTTGAGTGAGAATGATGATGATGATGATATTAAGCTTGACCCCGAGTATAGGAATGTGGAGTTTATGATCACTACGGGCCCGGGACCCTGCCCGGATCTCGATGGGAAGAATGTCGTGTTCGGGTCGGTTCTTGAAGGTATGTGTGTTTTGGAACTTGGAACTGAAATTTGAGTTCATTTTGATTGTCATGGAAATTGGGAATTTTGTTTGTTTGGTTCGAATTGCGTACTGGTTTTGCTTCATTCTTAAGTTCAACTAAAGAAATTGAAGTTAGGTGGACCATGAAAATGCTTGAATCTTGTTAAAGCAATCTAGATGAGTTTGAATTGAGTCATTTGAGGATGGAAATGCATAATCTTTCTTAGAGGAAGGTGGGGATAGGCATGCTGGCTATCTTAGGGGTGGTTAGTTGTTTCATTAAATTGATTAATAATGTAAGGAATCAAACAATCAATCTTGAGGGAGTTTCAATGCGTGTGTTGGAACTGAAATTTGAGTTCAATTTCTTAGTTTTAGCTCTAATCTATGAAAACCGGTAATCGGAACTGGATTTCGGTTCATTTTTATGTACAAAAATGGAATTGAAGTTAGGATGATTGTTTCTTATATGCAATACATGTGTTTTGAATTGGGTTCTTGATGAAAGTAGGGCAGCTACCTTGGATGTTTGTTTTAACCATAGTGGTCAAAGGAGCTAGGGGGCAGGGGCATTAAGGCGCAAAGGGTGAGTCTCGAGTCTAGACTCCAGCGCTTAAAAAGCAAGCGCTTTTTTAAGCTAAGACGCATAATATAAGGATGTCTTTTTTAAGGCTTCAGATATGTTTTAGGCTGATTTAAGCTAGTTTAGACATATTCCAAGCCATATTTAGACGTTTCAAACTATCTATAGATGCTTCCAACTACTTTAAGATGTTTCATACCAGTTTTGATGAGAATGTGTGCATGCATAGGCGAAGGTTACTTGGGGCTCGGGGGGGCTGTCCCCCTTGTTTTTTTCTCTTAGAATTGGAAATTTATGTGTATTTCGTCTAAAATTTTATACGTATAAAGTCCGCCTGTCCAAGCTCCACCATTGTGCGCATGTGAGCCTTGATACAGGCAAGGCGCTTTTGCTGCTATAGGTTGTGCCTGGCTCGCCTTTGACTACTATGGTTTAAACTATTTATTGCAAGGGATCAACGAATCTTGATTGCGTGGGTCATTAGTTTTCCAGTTATCTTTATTCTTTAGAAGCATAGAGTTTGGTTTGTTAGGAAAAAGGTTATTCTTGATAGTTTAGGGAGGTAGTTTGTATTTTATCCTTTTTTTCTCAAGCAAACGTTATAGATTCCAAAACATTTGTGGGATAATATATAAGAAGCCTATCAAATTGTTTAATTCTTGAAGGCCATACTAAAACCATCTAATGCGTGATGCGTTGCTGCGAGCTCATCGCAACATTTGATGCATTGTGTTTCCATGATGCGTTCCTGATGCGCCCATGATGCGCCAACGTGCAACATACGCCTTGATGCGCCAACGTGCAACATACGCCTTGATGCGTGCATTATGCAGTGCTATATTTTTTCTTCAATCTAGGACTTGGGTCGAATCATTTCAACATGAGTATGGGTCTAACCTCTTAACATTAGGGTGTTTTGTTTCATATTTGTGTTCATGCTATATATTACATGTGTTTAACAGTTGTTTCATTAGTATGTGCATAGTGTTATAGTCTTGAATTTGGGTTTTTATGTTACAGTATGTTTTATGAGTGTATTAATAAGTAGTTTTTATGTTGAAGTATTAGTAATACAAAAAAATGTTTTCTATAATTAATTTTTGGTAATTTTTAAAAACTAACACATCACATACACGGGAATTTAGGAGTTAGGACCAGAACACATCCGAGTGCATCATGCAATTTAAAACCAAGCTATAGAGTAGATATTGATTCATGCAATGGTAGTAATCACTTTCAAAGTTCATACTTCATACTGAATTGGCCCTGGATTTGTTTCGGTATGAGTTGTGACTGTGAGTAAGCATAGTATTTTATGGGTTGACTTCTCTAAGAGGATAGATAGGCTGTAGCCTGTAGGTACTAGATAGTCAAAGGGGTAAGACGAACTTAAGATGCAAAAAAGACTGATGTTAAAAGAATATAAATATAAAGTACGCATAAAAAATTATTAATTGATATTATTCTACAAGTATAATAAGAAATCTGAAATGACTTAAGAATACATAGTATCTAGAATAGTTAAAGCAATATATTGTCATGAGGTGCCAATATGGTGAAACGAACAAAAAATTTATGAGTTGTGAACAAAAATCTTATGCTTTATTACTTCATAATGTAGAAAGATAAACACATACAAGGCATTGATGTGAAAGTGTTCGATTTTGCATATGTATTAGAACCAAAAGTCAATGTCAATAATTGTTTCACAAAGGGCTAATGTATTTGCTCTAGCTAATAAGGTTGAGGTGATTGTTCTTTTATCCATGTGCATGTCATAGAACTTGGTTTGTTAGAGAAAAGGTTATACTTGATAGTTTAGGAAGGTAGTTTGTTTGATTATATCCTTTCTTTTGTCAAGCAAATTAGTACATGAATTTTAATAAATTTCTAACAAATATTAGCAAATTTCTACATGTATATATGGTTATTGGTTCTAAAAACAGTTGTGGGGTAATGTATAAGAATACTAAAGGGTCATTCAACTGTTTAAACTATTTTGTAAGCTATCTAATCATGTATTTAGTTTAGCTTATTTAAAAATAAGACAAAAAACAAGCAGAATGATGAATATAAGGTTAAAACATTTCTTTAAAAATACCATTGGTAGCTAAAGGTGTTTACAGTTTAGTTTGGGCGGTTTTGATGCAAATTATATAAATACTAATTACTAACTTTTGTATGCTTAATGGGTTGTATCATATGCTTAGTGTGATGTACGCACCTTTGTCTTTTTTATAAATATCTTTTAATTTTAACCCAATACTTCTAAAATTTTACAAATTTAACCCCAATATTTTTTTACATTCAATTTTTGTTCCCTATACTTTCATATTTTTTTGTTTTACGTTCGGATCTAAATTTTACGAGTTAACACACTGCAGCATGTGTGTGTGGTTCAACGCTTTTATCATTATTTTTTCCCACTTAACAGCCTCGTCATTACGCGTTCCTTCTAGATTGACTTAGTTATTGTATTATATGTTTTACGTTTCACCTACGTAGTTCAATGTTTTTACGTTGGTTTTAATTTTTTTATTTTATTTTCTTTTTTAATACGAGCTTTTCGGTGTTAATGGTCACTGACAATGGTGTGTCATTGGTGATACTTAGACATGGTTTTACACCCATTCCCCCCGGCAACATGAGGGCCTCAATACTAGTTCTTTACCGAATACTAGCTATGGTTTCGATAAATGACAAACTAAAGTGGTCAACTTGTTTGGTTGGTTGATTTTAATGGTTTGACAGTTCAGTTTCGACAGTTTGAACCAGTTCCTTTATATCTTCAAAAGGGATATTAAAAGTTGTGGAATGAAAAGATGTTCATGAAAACAGTACGAAACTACATATACACAAGCGTATATTTCTAAAAATGAAAAAGAATAATTAACGTTAAAACGGCTGTTTCCAATTTCCAAATAACCTCCAAAACTGAACTGAGGCCTACTTGCTTCGGTGTGGTCAACTTCAACGGTACATGAACTCCCCTGAAGGGTACCTTTTTATTCTGGAAAGTAATAAACTATTGAACAATCAGAATCTTATTTCATGATTTAGCATTTTTTTGTCAGTTGTGGTTAAAGCTTATTTAGTAAAGTGGCATGAATATATAATCTTCCAACATTTGCCAATTTTTATCTTAATTTTCTTTTATTTTTGTTGTTATTTTGGTAGGTATGGATGTTGTGGCAAACATATCTGCAATTCCAACATACAAACCAGGAGAAAGAATCAGACAATATAACGACTTGGCCGAGTTTCTTGGGGACGAAAGAGCTAAAAACGCACGTGCAATATGGGATAGGCCTCAAAAAACATTGTACATCAGCAACTGTGGAGAAGTTAAAGTCACAAAGCCCACCCTCTCACCCTCATTGCCTTAATCACTTGCTTATTTCACAAATCTTGTTGGAAATTAGCCTCTTAACTGTTTCGGAGGTGTTTGTAAATGAGATATACCTTATCTTGTGTAAATTTATTGAGCACACATATAATATAACGTTTTTTTATGTATATGTTATTAATCTATTCGAAGATGTTTATTCTCATTTGATGTTGGGTGATGACGTAAGCATGCTTATATCATAAAGACTTGCCCTAGAGTTGACAAGGACTATATTAATAATCTCCTTGTCAAAGTTATATGACACACAGCAACATAAAGAAAGGGTCATGCTCCAGTCTTTGGCTATAAAGGTTGCCTTGTCATTTGGCAAAGAACGTAATTTCACATGATAAGGATAACATCACTCCATCGTCAGAAATGTAGATGAGTGTAGTAAGAGGTGTCATGACAAGAATATCTTGGTAAGACTGAGACCAGTGGAAACTCCACTAATTCTCACACGGAGGCTAATCATAAGAGAGTCCTCTAGCGGTGAGACTAATGATGTTATTTTCCTAGGAGGAACTCATGAGCTATCTTGCCTGTATCATTCTCGTTGCAGCAACAAGTGACGACCACTATGGGGCATGCTCTACACTAGCCACTTCGAGTAGCATTATTCTCTGTTACTTTGCTAAATCTCTTTTAAATCAAACATAAGCTGAGAATACTCAGGTTCAAGAGGGCTCTCCACCTCTTTTACAACCAAACTCGCCACATGTGGTCATTGACATGATCGAACTAACACCTAAAGGTGTGAGAGAAAATTTCACTCATCTCTGAGAGTTTATCAACATCCATGAGAAATGCTTGAAGGGCGTTAGGTACGCCTTGTGCATGAAGAGGAGCCTAGGATCACACTGACTCGGGCCTACAACCTCGTAGTTTGGCCAAATTACGATGTTGTTCTTAAACTTTGAAAAATTATGGATTTAGTCCCAACCACCGTCAAGTTGTTTCATTGATAGTCCCTAAAATGAATGTACATTATCTTTGACTGCTAAGTGGATATGAAATCATCAAAACAACCCTCACAAAAAAGTAAATAAAAAAGTTAGCATATTTAATGTGTGTTAACATGCTTTTTTTGTAAAATTAAATATTAATAATATTAGACCAGCAAGTCAATACATTCCCAAATGAAATAGAACTTCGTATCAATGTGCTTACTCCTCTTGTGAGAAACAATATTCTCTATAAGTGCAATGGCCGACTCATTGACTATAAGAAAATTCACACACTGTGCTTTCTTTCCCATTAAATTCGCGATCAGATTTCTCGACCATGGTGCTTGGCAGGCAGTTGTAGTTGCAACCATAAACTTGGCTTCACACGAACTAAGAGCCACTGTACTTTGTTTTTTAGAAGATCAGGTGACCAAGTTTTTAGAATAACAAAATATGGTGCTAGTGGTGCATTTTCGATCTTCCAAATCCAGGCCATAGTAGCTATAACTGTACCCCAACAGCTTCTTGTTTCACCCTTTTTATACATCAAATCGTACCCCACTGTACCTTTGATATATCTTAGAATTTGTTTCATCCGACATCGTGGGAACCAAAATCAAATTGATTCGTTCATGACAAGGATTCATCCGACATCGTGCCTTAGGTTTTGTTTCTAAAACCCAAATTGATTCCGAAAGTTCTATCCAACTTTCTAGTGGGAACCAAAATCAATTCCCATGCCTAATTGAATATAGGTATAGAAAAATAATTCCTAAAGTAGGAACGTGAAACCTGGAATTTTACTAACCCACTCCGTGAATTGTTGATCAAAAAATCTAACTTTTGATCGTTTTAGTGAGTGACATGCAAACACTAGTTGGTTCTTGCGAATGCCAGTGTTGTCGGTTGTGGCCTTCGCACAAAACTCAAATAATTTGTTGATTCCTTTTCAAGTCTAGGTTGGCAACAAAACAACAGGAACAAAAAAGGTCCCATGTTCCTCTTATGACTTCCCAAATAGCATAAAACAAGAACAAAAGAATTAATCTTCTATTTCTTTGAACAACAACTAAATTCACAACAATAATATCATTTTGCTTGTTAACAACCAACCTATTTTTTTTTTACACACCAAACCCACTTAAGGCTTTGGTCTTTTGCACTTCCGATGGAAACAAACAATAACAGCCCTTTGGCTTTGATTTCTAATCAACAAACAAACAACAAAAAAAGACAAGCATGAACAACCTGATTCTTATTGATTTTGTGACCAATCTTCACAACCCGAATACACCATGTGGTTTCAGTTCTCTTGTGGTAAAAAACAGAAAACTAATAAACAACCCTTTGTGTTTGTTTTTGATCAGCAAAACAACATCAGCCCCTTTCTTTGATCGGCAAACCAAACAACAACAAGGCACGCAATTCAATTATTGCCTTTTGTTTATGTTTTTTATTAATCGAACCAAAACATTCCATAACCCACTTGATTGCATCTGACAAACAACAAAAAACCAAATACCCAATTAGTTTCAAAATGTAATTTACGAATAGATAACAATGCACCAAAATGTAATTTGGGAGATGATGTTGCTCAATATTAACTGATTCTATAATCTTCTAAATTATTTCTTTTTCTAACACTCCCCCTCAAGTTAAATAGTGGAATCTCCAAAATTCAAATTATGCAAGCAATTGTTTAAAATTCTGCTTCCGACAGCTTTGGTTAAAATATCTGTCAGTTGGTCTTCAGATCGGACATGTGGTAGTTCAATGATATTAGCTTCAAGTTTCTCTTTGATGAAATGTCTAACCACTTCTATGTGTTTTGTTTAATCATGTTGAACGGGGTTTTATAAGATTTGAATTGCAACTTCATTGTCACACATGATCATGCTTGTCTCTTTCGAAAGAACCCAATTTCAGTTAGAAGTTTTCGTATCCATAAGGCCTCTGCCAATCCCCTTGTTATCCCTCTGAATTCGGCTAGCACTTAAAAGAGCGACAACCTTTTGTTTTTTTACTTCTCCAAGCGACAATATTACCACTAACAAGAGTGAAGTAACCTAACGTGGATCTTCGATCTCCTTTATCTCCTGCCCAATCTGCATCAGTATACGCTTGAGTGTTTAAATAGCTATTTGAGTTGAAGAGTACTCCATGACCAACAGTCCCTTTGAGGTATCTTATAATCCTTAAGGCTGCCTCCATATGAGTAACTTGTGGCTGGTGCATGAATTGGCTTATTACTCCTACTGCATATGTTATATCTGGACGGGTGTGCGAAAGATATATTAGCTTCCCCACTATTCGTTGGTATTTTGTTCCTGTCAGCCAACTCTGCTCCTTCTTCTATATTAAGTTTTTGGTTTGCCATCGTGGAAGTTTCAACTGGTTTGTAATCAAGCATCCCAATTTCCACCATTAAATCCAGAATATATTTCTTCTTACAAATGAAGATCCCCCGTCTTGACCTTAATACTTTAATTCCAAGGAAGTATTTAAGTTTTCCTAGATCTTTCATTTTGAATTCTATAAGTAAGCCTTCTTTCAGTTTTGTCATTTCTTCTTTGTCATTTCCTGTAATAATCATATTATCAACATAGACTATTAAACAAGTTACCAGCTCTCCCCTTCGTTTAAGAAACAAGGTATGGCCAAGTTACTCTGTTTAAACCCATATTTTTTCATTGTTATGGTAAATCTCCCAAACCACGCTTGGGGAGATTGTTTTAGTCCATATAATGACTTCTTCAGATGACAGACTTCACCATTTCCAAAGTTATGTGAGAATCCGGGTGACGCTTCCATATAAACTTCTTCTTGTAGTTCTCCATGTTAGAAAGCATTTTTAACGTCAAACTGGTGAAGTGGCCACCCTTCATTTGCAGCTATAGAGAGTATAGCCCTGATTGTGTCAAGTTTTGCAACTGGAGAGAATGTTTTAGAATAATTAATCCCATATGTCTGAGTGTAGCCTTTAGCAACTAGTCAGGCCTTACACCTCTTAATCATACTATCTAGCTTATATTTCACTATATAGACCCATCGACATCCAACTGGTCTCTTTCCTTGTGGTAGAGCATGCTTTTCCCATGTTCCACTCTTTATAAGGATTGCATTTTGATCTCCATTGCATTATTCTAGTTTTTTGATTTAAAGGGCTTGTTCTATATTGGAAGGGATATCCTTAGAACATATAGTTACAGCAAATGCTTTTGCTTCCTAAGATAAGTTTCCTTTAGCTATATGGGCCATGGGATATTTTGAACTTCGACTCCTTTTTTGGGAATCTCTTTTTGGCGGAACTATCCTGTTGGCTGTCACACCCCCGCTAAGGCGGAAACACGGGGACGCGACGAGACGGGATCGTCATAACACATGGTATGAATAGAGTAGCAATAATAACATGATGTCAAGCGTGTCATGACGACACCCGTACACAAATGGGAGACTTGTGTCGTGTATAATCAATGTTCACGACAGCATAGCCATAAGCATAAACTTAAGATGATCACATAAACATTAAGGTTAACTTGCAATGTAATTTCCCACAACTCGGGAACAAGTATACAAAAGAACATGTTCAAGCTTTACAAGGGTAATAATTACAAAATGCATCCTAGGGTCTCCTCTAAAGGCAGCTCTCCTAGATCTTCAATTACCCTGATCACCTGAAAAGAAATGCTCAAAACGGTCAACATAATTGTTGGTGAGCTTCGCAGGTTTTAAGTAATGAAAGTATTAATGATGATAACGCTAGGTTTAATAAGGGTTACCGCGACTATGCTTGTGCATAGGCGGTATTACCGGTTATGAATGGTTTATAAAGACGTAGCAAGTTCCACACAGCGCATACGTTTGGTTTTATAATCAAACCAATCCTTAGGTCCCATTACCGGGATTAATGGTTATATAAAAAGGTTTTCCATAGCATAATAAGTTTAACTTGACGTAGCAAGATCCACACAGCGCATACGTGTCAAGTTAAACATGACGTAGCAAGATCCACACAGCGCATACGTATAGGTTACAACCAAACCAATCTCTAGGTCCCAATTACCGGGATTAATGGTTGTAATGGATGATCGGCTTAGAAGAACCACACAGAAGAACCACACAGAAGAACCACACAGCCGAGAGCATCCAAGGTCAAGTGCATCCACAAGTAGCATAATCAACACATAGTATCAAGTAGTAGTGCATGGTAGTGTAAAACCCCTAAGGAACATACATGGGGTGACATAGCACATAGTTCAAGTTCACCTAGTAGCAATCAGTCAGGATCATCATGTAACCCGGTTTAAGCACATTCTTAGTGTACCAGGGATGCTTATATATAGGGTCCTCCGCAGCATTCCCACCACATCCGCGATATACATAGAATGATACCTAAACCAGTTACATGACATCCATCTATCCTTCGTATTAATCAACAAGTTAAGCAAGGTAAGTTACTCATATAAGTAGCAGCCAACTTCCACTAGGGAAGGTGCCTGAAATCAAGTGAAATAAGTGAGCACTCTTTTTCCCCAAGTGGAAAGTATTCGAAAAGGTTTTATAAGTGTAAAAAGGGGCCACGAAACTCACTGAACAGATGATAAGCACAACTGATGAGAGATTCCAAGGGTAAGATGCTATGAACCGTCAAACACCTATCGACAGTTACTGACAAGCATTAATAATGTGCACAAGGCATAAGATAATATTAATAGGTTCGGGCAGTTTCGGTTCGGTCGTGGGTAGTACACACACAAGCAGGCATGCACATATATCAGACTAGGTTATTTTAAATAGTATGTGCCTGTTGTTAGCGTTGACTTTAATCTTTGTGGTCAAACTATGACACTTTATTAATGTTACTTCATCGTCGTGAGATCTCCGAAAAGGGGATCCACACACACATACACATCATCGGTCACACAACAGGACCAGACGCACGACTGACACTCCATTCGCACGAGTGGACCTTCAGTCGTACGAATTAGCTACTTTCGTACGATTGAACCTTCATTCGTGCGACT